>JAOBSW010000185.1:0-89410 GCA_026214975.1 Gentiana macrophylla | reverse complement strand
AAATTTGTGCTCAAGATCGATAATAATGTTAAAACCAACGGTTTAATTGAAACTAACACCGAAAGTTAAATCGATCCGCTCGACAACCTGAGCCTTTGAATAACATCGGCCGCCTGACAAACGGAATAAACCTCTTTATCCGGGTAGATTTGTACTGCACTGCTCGTACTCAATCGAGATTAGCATTGGGCGCTGTGGAGATTAAACTAATGACAATTTGACATATGACAATTTCATACGCCAGGAGGAGGAGTTGTCTAGCTAGAGTACACCGTTCATATATAATTGACCTCCTTGCATCAAGGAAAAGATCTGTCTCATTTATTAACTAAAAAGATATCATGGTTTAATAACATTATCTTGGTTAGTTTCTATATATTATATTAGTTTCTATACATTATATTAGTATTTATATTATATATATCTATATATCTATATATATATATTTATGTCTATGTATCTATATATGTATTTATATATATATATATATATATATATATATATATATATATATATATATCTCAGATATCTATATAAGTATTTATTTAATGCTTACTAACAATCTAACTACTAGCATAATCTAACCCGATAAAATGGTAAAATCATGACTTAGATCGAGTTAATAATAGCTTCTGGTGTTTAACCACTTTGAATTATGCCTTCATTTCCTGAGGATACTATTGCAAATTATATGTTTATAAAACATTACATTTTACATTTTATTACTTCCTTATTATTTTCTATTTCTTTTCCTGTATTTTATTTCCTACTAGTATATAAAGGAAAATACATTCTGTAATTCATTAAGAAAGAATAATAAAAATAAGGTCAACTTTGCCCTTTTTTCTTCGATCCTTTGGTTTCAATATGGTATCGTGAGAACAAAATCTGAAGTTTTTTCCATGTTCTTCGTCCATTCTCGGTTTATCTTCTTCGCTTGATCTTCTCGTTATCTTCGTCATGGCTAATCAAGCACCAGATCGTGAAATTATACCAGATCCACTTCCTTTACATTCATCCAAATGAAAACCTACGCTAACCCTAGTTCAATGATACTCAATGAAAATGGTGCAAAATATCATTCATGGAGTAGATCAAGACGCATGTCACTAATAATGAAGAATAAGGCCGATTTATTGACGGATCGCTACCACGACCGCCAGAGGTGATGCGATTTCATGTCCTGAACAAGGCGATATAATGGTAACCAACTGGTCGAGGAATTCGCACCGCGATAGCCCAAAGTTTACTCGATGGATTCTCAGACAAAGTGTTTGGGAGGAGCTAAAGGACAGTTTGCTAATCTCGATTCGCTTCGCATCGACTTAATAGAGGAATTGAATAATGCTAAGCAGAGGTTCGAGTGTTACCGAGCATTTTACAAGAATGGTCGTTAATTGATGAAATTGTCGCCGGCCGCCATTGTACTTGCTGCCCAAAACAGAATCACGTGATACCAACCTTCATAGGATACAATGAGACGGAATACGTTATCAGGTTTCTAAGAGGACTTGACGAGGTATTTGAGCCAGTGACATCTCATGTCTTGTTGATGTCACCAATTCCTAATATCAAGGTTGTTTTTGGTTTAGCTTTGAAATTTGAAAGCGAGAGCACATAACAACCGTAACATTAGCTTGGATCCTACCGTTATGTTCAGAGTCAATGTGGCTCGTAATGATTAGAGAATGAGATCAGGATGTGATTCAAAGGAGATTTGTTGATAGTGGTTCAGAACATGACAGAGGAGAGGGTGCCTTAACAAAGGGTAACTCAGTGGTTAGCCACAATGTACTTTCGTGGAATGATAGGCCATGTAGAAGATAAGTGTTACAAGAAACACGGTTTTCCACCAGATTTAAGCTTCAGAACAGGTAAATATGGTGGAACAGGTGTTGAGCAACGCAAGAGTCAAGTGTGGCTCGTAATGATCGAGAATGAGATCTGGGATGCTGATTCAAAAGTGATATTTGTTGATAGTGGTTCAGAACAGACGAGGAGATGAAGTGCCTTTAACAAGGGTAACTCGGGAAGAAGCCACAATGTACTTTCGTGGGAATGATAGGCCATGTAAGATAAGTGTTACAAGAACACGGTTTTCCACCGGATTTAAGCCTCAGAACAGGTAAATATGGTGGAATAGGTGTTGAGCACAGACACAAGGAGAAGAATAATGTGCAAGTTTCCACTCAACATGAATATGAAAAGTTGAAGGAACTTTATCCGAAGCAAAACAAGAAGGAGACAGAGCCACAATCACAAAGATCTTATCAATCGCATCTCGTGGCTCTCAGATCATATTTGCCGTAGTGAGATGACCACAAAATCATCTACCGTATGGATATTAGATTCGTGAGCAGCAGCACTCATATAGTATGTGATATACATTTATTTTCACACACCGAAGTTCAAGATGAATGTAAGTCTTCCGTGATGGTACTAATGTTTGTGTCACACATGGTGAGGCAAAGCTAAATCATAACCTAAAGTTGACAGGTGTTGTGTTCTCGGTTTCTATATAAACTTGATATCACTCAAGAGGCTCACTAAAAACCCTAATATTAAGTTTTTTGAGTCTAACAAATGTGTCATCCAGATCACAGACGGGATGATTGGACTGGCTGAAGAACGTAATGGTTTGTACATCATGGATACTACATCTTCAAAGGTCCAAGCAAGATAGCAACTTTTCAAAAATCCAAAGATATTCCAGAAGATACGGTATGGCATTACAGACGGGGCATCCTTCAAGTCACAAAGTCAAGACCATCAATAAAAGTTTGTCGAGGTTAAAGCTCCAGACACCATCTCGTCAGTGTTCTTCTAGCCAAACAGTAGGCAATTAAGTTTTCTCCGACTTAGTCACAGTCAAGACCATCAATAAAAGCTTGTCGAGGTTAAAGGCCTCGTGACACCATCCGCCAATGTGTGCCTCTAGCCAAACAGAGGCAATTAAGTTTTAAGTCGGTCATCTACCGCCGCTTGTTTTGTTAGTTCATTTTGATATTCGGCCCTATGGGCATGAAACTTTCCAAGGACACAGTATTTTCTACAATTGGATGACCACAAGAGATTACTTTGGGTACATTTAATGATAATAAATCGGAGGTTAATGATTGTTCGTAGTTTTTTGCGCTTTGTTATTACACAATTTAATTTTGCATAAGATCATAGATCGATAATGGTATGAGTTTGATATGCCTGCTTTTTTTTATGATGAGAAAGTGATTGTCCATCGCATTCCGCACATACACCGAACGTAATGGGTTATAGAAAGAAAACACCAACACTTGTTAAATGTAGCTGTGGCTTTGAAGTTTCAAAGCTCCTTTATCCGGCTGATATTGTGTTGTTCATGCAAATTACACCGATAAATAGTACACCTACCCTCGTTTGGTAACCTTACTCCCTATGAAAACTATACCACAAAGAACCCGATATCTCGAGATTTAGTATTTGGATGTCTTGTTTATGCCTCAATCATTGGCAATACAGACCAAATTTGACCTTGTGAGTGTGGTACGTGTCCATCTTGGTCATTCATCTACTACTAAAGGATACATATCAGATAACCTAGACAATATGATGTCATTATTTCCGTGAATGTGGTTCCATGAGAGATGCTTTCCTTTGCATCCTCTCGATGTGCCTTCTCCTACCTCAAACATTACCGCCATTTCGTAACCTTCTTTGCCATTCAATTATCTAGAGATGATATTCATACCCCATTCCAACAAGTTAATGTTGACCAACAACCTGCTTCGAGGATCCACCACCCCAAAGAATACTAATAAAGACTCTCTTCTCCCCACCTAAGGTCGTGAAGAACTAGACAAATTCCGGCCATTTGCAAGATTATGTTTGTTCTCAAGTCGCCAACTCACCCCATATTTTTCAACACTTATCTCTCACCAATCTCTATCGATATCAAGGGTTTGTTTGTAACATAGACAGGAACAGAACCACACACTTACAACTGTGCCATTAAGAACCCTAAAATGGCAAGCTACAAGAAGGAAAAATAGATGCCTGAGGCAAACCACATAATGGGATATAGTTCCCGCCACCTCATAAGAATCCTATAGGTGTGGGTATATAAAATCAAATATAAACCGATGGGAATGTTGAGAGGTATAAGGCTACAATCAACTCTATGGGATAGATTATCAAGAGACTTTCCCAGAGTTGTAATGGACACAATCGAATCGCTTTAGCCATAGTCAAAGAAAGGTCGGCATTTACATCGCTGGGATGTGAATAATGCCTTTCTTCACTGAGATCTTCACGAGGAGGTATACATGAGTCGCTTCGGGTTCCAAACCTGTCCCAAACTCGCCTGCAAATTAACAAAGTCACTCTATGGGCTTAAGCAAGTAGGCAAAGGAATGCCAAGCTCACATCGCCTCTACAGAACAAGGTTTTGCATACCAAAGTGATTACGCCTCTTCACTAAAGCGCGTGGTTCATTTTATTGCATTACCTTGTATGTTGACGATGTAATATTAGTAGTAGTTTGTCGAGATCACAAAAATTAAAGCTTCTCTACACAATCGGGCAGATATGATGACTGAATCAAGACTATTTTTTGACTGAAATTGCTAGAACCACACAGCCTCGGTCATTTCTCAAAGAAAGTATGTATTAAATTTGTTGGAAGATTTTGGATGTTTGGGGCAAACTAGTGGCATCTCCTATGGATACCAAGCATAGTTTACAACATGGAGATTCTCCTCGCCGCTCGATCATTCCTCTACTGCATGCTTTGTCGAAGCTCTTGTATCTACATTCTCTGACTGATATAGCTTATGCCGGCAACACTGCTAATTTGTGGATGCTCCTCATCACAATCATCTACAGCAGCTTATGAGTCCTCAAATACATCAAAAGGCATCCTGACAGGACTCTTTATAGCCGCTAAGCGCTTTTTTCCTTGTGCATTCACTCCATTCGACAAGGTGTTGTCCGAGACTCAAAATCAAGAATCGGTTATTGTTTGTTCTCGGGAAGTCCTGGTATCTTGGAAAGCAAAGAAGCGTAATACGTTGTCTCAGAGTTCAATGAAAGTGAATACAGAGCCATGGCAAAGAATAGCGTAAATACAAAGGGTTTAAATTTCACCGGCAGATTTGCAGTGTACAAGTTCCTCACCATTGCTCAGACAGGACAATCGAGAGGCCAGGTATATAGCATCCAACCCAAGGTTTCATGAACGAACGGCATATGTGGGTTGATTGCCATGTCGTGAGAATGTTCAACTGGCCGTTGTTGTTCCCATTTCCACCTTTCAACAAATGGTCGATTGTTTTTACAAAGGCCCTTGATGGTCCAAATTTACACAAGGCTCTTGATGCTTTCCATGCCAAAGATATTCATACCATCCCAACTTGAGGGGGTATTGCAAATTATATGTTTATAAAACATTACATTTTACATTTTATTACTTCCTTATTATTTTCTATTTTTTCCTGTATTTTATTTCCTACTAGTATATAAAGGAAAATACATTCTGTAATTCATTAAGAAAGAATAATAAAATAAGGTCAACTTTTGCCCTTTTTTCTTCGATCCCCTTTGGTTTCAATAGATACGACCTGACTCACTGTGACTAGCACTACAATTTGACCCGCATAATCGCCGTAATGATTGTATAGCCTAGAAAACGTCCGTCAGCTCTAGAACCGAGTTTCACAAATTCGATTTTGTGAAAACGGTACGGTGTACCGGTAGGTGAGGTGTGCTGGTAGAACGAGTGGGTGCAAATAATACCACCCTTACCAAAGATATGTTATCTACTACCTATCAACCCATCGTAATACGAGTATTTTTTCACACAACACACATTATTCGATCCAACATGAGTCATAATGTGGTTGACTATTCTAACTTAATTTGAGTCGATATTGAGCATTTCGTAGACCCTACACTCTGTCAGAGAGCACAGTTATACCTTAAGACCCAAATTTAGGCATAAAATTTCCAACCCTTTGTCTAAATTTGAGAGCGGTCAGAATAAGTGCTAAAAATATATTTCAAGAGATAAAATTGGAAAATAAAATATATATGCAAAAATATTTGTCGTGCACATTCAATTTTTTCCTAATAAAATAACGAGTGATTGAGACACACATCGTATCCATAAAAAAGTCACATAAACTGAACCCAATGGTTTGTATTATTATTACTATTATGTTTCTATTTTATTTGTTCATTATAAACATGGCCTGGTTTCAATCATTTGTGTAGATAAACTCTGTGTACAAATACTTGAACATAAAATAAGCAGTTATAACAGAATCATAGGTCAATTGATTGATTGAGAAGAAATCATGGCAAGCACTAAATACTTACTGACAACATGCCATCCACTTTCCTACTCATTCTATTTTCCTGGAGCCCTCCTTAAAAGCCTCTAAAAGATTGCCTTAGTACTCCAAAATATCCACATCTCCTTTCGGTTTCCAGTCAATCTTCATAGTATAGTCGTCTTGATTTCATGGGAGATTTAAAAGAAGCATATGAGTCTTTGATTGAAGTTACAGATCTTCAAGACTTCCTTGAAATAACAGAGAAAGATTTCATTGCAACCGATGAGAAGCAAATCTCTGTTGATCCCATCTCTGACAGATTCAACAACTAACAATATTGTTGTTACTAAGCCCAAACTCTACAGCTACAGCCTCCTGAATTCAGCATCTTCATCCCGAAAAAGGATTGAACTTGAATATATTGAGAAAGAATCCAAAATCTGACTCAAACGTCGTCTCTCCCAATCCATGCTTCTTATCGTCAGCATTCAATCGCACTTACTAATCTGGAACGACACGAGAGATTCGCCTGAGTAGAAGTAAGTCATGTGGCGAAGGAAGAGCGCCTCGCCCATCCAAGACTTGACCTTTGGTCTCAAAAACATTAAATTATCTCAACACGGGAGCAACAAAGAAAGTATCATCAGTTCTTCGCCTGGTACCGAAATTGAGTTGGATTACAAAGACAATATTCGAGCAGAAACAAACGATTTACGATTTTGAGGAGGATTTATCAAAAATGTGGTGCATTGTGCTTGTTTCTACCAGGTTTTGGAAAGGCAAAGCAGATGAGAACCAAAATGCATCAACATCAACCAGCAGAAATTATGAATTTCAAGGAATCAGAAACAACAGGACATGTAGTTTCAAAGAGGTTTTCAATGGAGAAGTTCGAGTGTGGGTCATGGAGATCATCAGCAATATTAGATGAAAAGGGAGAGGATGCATCTAATAACCTCTACTATGATTTACCTTTGGAGATGATCCGGTTTAGCGTAAGCGATACACATTCCACTGTTACTTCTGCTTTTGTTTTCGATAATAACGAACCAAAAGGAAAAGGGGTTCTGAAGAAAAGTTCTTCAAGAGAAACATTATTGCACAAGACGCCGCCTGATGGATCGCGCCGTGTCCGCTTTTCCACATCTTCCACTGAATCATGCCCGGCTTCTCCAGCAAATAGTGTTACTCCTAAGATACTAAAGGCTAGGGAAGAGTTTAAGGCACTTTAGAAGCACAAATTTCGTAATCACCACTTCACTCACTATATATTTATGATGACAAATACATGCATGTAGCACTATCCGTCCCACACCCTCTTTTAACTAATCTTGATTAGTCTGAAGATGTTACTTTGAACTTAGAGATATGTGGGAAAAAAGGCAAAAAGGCACCCCAAAAGAAAAAAGCAAATTTCTAGCCTCATTATGAGGGGCTGTCAGAGGCCAAATTGCTGCTTAAATTCTATAAGAATGAGCTTGAGATTTGATCATGTTAGGAACAAAAATTACAAGATTGTATCCACTTGTTTCGGTAGTCGGCAACTTGTTTATATAAATTCATACCATCCGGAAACGCGAATTCCGGACGGACGATATTATATAATCATACGCATCTTTCACTATAATATCGAATCACAACCGTATTATCGGTAATGCATTGTTTTATTTTTTATATTAAGAAATGTGTGAAACATATCTGATTTTTATAAAAAGAATTATTTCATTAAACAAATAAAATGGGTTATGGGGATAATTTTGTCCAAACATCCACCACTTATTCAAATTGTTGAGAACCTTTCAGAATTATTTCTTATTAGCAAATGTTCTAGTGAAAAACCTACACCTATTAAATCTAACGGATAAGCTGTTTTCTTCCAATGATATAAAAACTACATTGTTTTAGTTGTTGTTAACATTTACTTATGACCATAAGCCTACTCACCCTAAGCCTACTCAACCTATATTGAGGGTTGAAGTAAATTGACGATACCTGCACAATAATATATGGTTCAAGAACACAACACAAGAGAATTCAAAATATACTATATCAAGAACAGAATTTAAAAGTGAAAGATAATATCCAAGTAAAGTGTAAATAATTATACCCAACATTTTTTGACAATACTACCCAATGAGAGCTCACCCACTCCAATAGCAGGCTACGGTGCCTTGAGGAGGACGTGTATACCGTTATCTGCATAGACTCTACTCATCCAAGTAATTTGGTCACAAAGAAGAACCAATCATCACATCACGATAAAAGGCGGTTTCAGACTTTAGCAGATACAACAAGCACTTAACGTGCACATACCGATTAGAGCCCCATTATTTTCTACAGAGCTTTATAAGGGAACATGCTGTATCACTAAATATTCCATATAGAAAACCGAGACACGACTAAGAAATTACAAAATAATCATCATGGGATCTTAAAGGAAATTATTAGGCCCAAGACATAAAATTTGACCCAAATTGCTTTACTTAACAATCATAATATGCCAACTAACCTCCGCATATATTGGCATATATTTCTCACTACTTTGTAACTAGTCTTGAAGCAAAAGGTAAACGGAACATAAAAGGATATGATGTGGGTCATAGCAGGCCAAATAGTACTGAATACTATGAAATTGACCGCCATGTGTAGTTCTTTATGCTTCTAGGATGGTTCTCTGCTTCCAACAACCAAGATGCCTGGTGTAATCTTGTAGTCGAAATCGCTGATGCAACCACATATATCTCATCCTCTTCACAAGTGGTTGCAATGTAGTCAAACTTACTAGTCTCATCCACCCTTCTGCGGATCGCAAGTGCAACTTCTTGTGTTCGTAATGTATTTTTGCGTATGTCATTATTATGACTCTAATACCTTTTGGTGTAGTAGTCATCATTGCACGAGTAGCAATGTTCAGACAATCGAGGTGCCTTCCGCCACCTCGACTTGTCTGCACTTGAGGATTTTCTTGAGCTTGACCATTTGATCCATTCTCGAGCCAACGATTCGATTTGCAAGATTTTCTTGAGCTTGACCGCTTGATCCATTCTCGAGCAACCTGATTCGGATTTGTAGTAGTTTGACCGATCTGTGATGAAGATTTTGGTAACGTGGAGCCAAGAAAACACAGGATTTTTAAAAATGAAGTGACAACACAGGGACTCTTTTGAAGTAAATCAACTCTTTTATACCTATTTCAGCTATAAACTAACCGCTATTCCACTTATAAAACCGCTTTTATAAAAGTAGGTTTACTTATAATCACATTGGTTACTAAACTAAGTAACTACCATATATTTCACGGTTACTAAACTAACAGCAATTCCAGTTATGAAACCGCTTTATAAAAGTCGGTTTTTATAATCCCATTGGTTACTAAACTAAGTAACAGCCATATATTTCAGTTGGTTTATTTGACACGCTTCACTTTATATTTGATGTAAAGTTATTTATTTATTACTCCCTCCGTGTTTTTATCCGTCGATAGAAGATTCGCAGTGATTAAAAATGATTAATGTGTTTGAAAAAGCGAAATAACAAAATTGTTTTTCACTCATTGTGTATGGAAAATTGTATCAATATTTGGGTTATTAAAATGAAGGGTAAAGAGGAAAAAATAATAAATGTCAGATTTAGATTGAAACGACAGATAAATAAATACAAAGCTTAATTTAAAAGCCGATCGTCAAAAGAATACGGAGGAGTATTATTTTGCAACTAAATTGCTTTTCTCATCACAAATTTTAGGTTGGTCATGGATCAAATGTGTGTACCTATCTAATAGAATTATTGTTTTGGGATAAGAGTCTTAAACGACACAATACGAAAGATATCAGCAAAAATAACTATAAAAACATAATTTTGATAAAAGACATTTCAAGAATGAATTTGAAAGTCGAATTACGCCTGATTTTCCACAAAACTAAAAATAATTCAATTTCATATTCACTATCACTTCACTTCACTCAGCCGGTACGTCCTCGACACCTTTTCATACTCCCAAAATCAATACATCTTCTAAACGCCATTCAATCAGTAGCTTACTATATTGTTTTTAAATTGGGGCCTCACTTAGAAAACTAACGTATGAATTTCCTTTGGTGAGATGACATAATGGTTGCTCTCAGAGCAATAAAACCCACTCTCGAAATCCAGGAGCAGAATCAAATGGTCACAGATCGTGCTACTAGACCTGGAAACTAATAATAGGAATAGAGAAATATAAACAAAGCAATCTAATAAGCATTAGCCCACAATCATCGAGATTGCGACCCTAAGGTCACATTCGAGCCACAGCCGAGAGGTGTCAAAGCGTGTGTTTTCCCTATCCGTAAAAGTTTCTTTTGAAAAGAAACAAAGCAAATAAAGTTAATTCAAGTAATTGTGTCCTAACATTATATTTTAATAACGATCTCTACTTTTTAAACATCTTTGTATCTCCACACTTGATGGAAGCATTACAATTCTTGATGAACGTTGAAAAGAGGTTCCTACTTCTAGCCATTAATTGATTGCTGTCGATACCGCTGCAAGTATACGATCCGGGCCTAAATTACTTTAACGACGATTTTATCAAGAACCTCCTAACAACGGGACAGTGATTGGGATGATTTTGACCTAGCCTCGATAGTTAGTTTCTCTCAAGTTGCTTACGTGATTCAATGTGCTTAACGGACCTGTGCTTCGAAGTTCCTTAGAGTTTGATTATAAAAAGGCCCGCCTCCTACTTCTTGTCCTCGCAAGTATCTAGGATTTCATTTCCTAACCCTAAGGATTAATTTGAGTAACCCCTATACTTAGAGATAATTAATGGTTATAATTGCATTACCAGGATCAGTCAGTCCTAGTAATCAGGAGATTCTTTCCATGTTTATCCCATTACATAGGCACATGCCAAATATCAAGATAAGGAAAGCTTTGTCGGTCTCGGCGATGAGCTATTCAAGCCGCTTTCCCGACCTCGAAATAACCCTCCCGACCTCCGCTTAGTCTCGAGCCGCTCAAGGGGTGGCTCAGTCTGGCGCTAAGGCGGCCAGCCCGCTTTATATTCATCGACCTTGTTTCTATTTACTTACAAGTGAGATCATTCTCCTGAGCAGGATACGTGGCGATGGCTTGACTCTAACCATCGAAAAAGCATGTGCTAAGAAGCAAAATTAAGGCTTTTAAAAAGGCAACCAACCTCAATCACGACTCACCTCACAAAGAAGTAACCAACTGCTCACCCCCCAAATCACCAAGCCCCCTCCTCACAACCACACATAATCTATCAACCCACAACCCAAATCACTACAATAATGTTTAAATCAAGAAGCAATTAAGTTTGAAATAATAGATATGCATCGGAGCGGGATGGTCGCTGGATCAAACCCTGGTTCCCTCGCTTATATCAGGCAAGCGGTGGGCCTCTTTGTCTTGTCGGCCTGCTTGTCTTAGTTCTTAGCCTATTTGGTACAAAATTTGTTAGAGGGCCCACACTCTGATGGCGGTTATAGTGAAATAAAGTTGCGCCTTTACTAGCACCAATTGGTTTTAGCATAACCCGTAAGCGCCTGATCCTATTACGGTATCAAAGTCGAGGTCACGGGATCAATCCTCGCCCCAACATCGCTTTCCAATTATATCATGGGTGCGTTGGGCCTTCTTTGTTGGCCTTGTAATGTGTGCCATTTATATGCCTTTGTGTGCCAAGCAAGCCTGTAAGCTGTTATAGTAGGCCCACACTATAAAGGGCGGTTAAAAGTGATATAAGGAAATATAAGAGCGCCTTTGCTTAACACCACTTAGTGTTAGTGAAGGCGCATCTTTATTCCTTTAACATTTCTTCTCGTTAAGGTTTCTGTAGGTCGCGCTATCGTGCATTACGTTACGACAAGACCAAACCAGGCCAACAAACAACAGGCCCAACATTTCATGCCGTAAGACATTATAATCAGTAAGCCAGGGTTGATTTACCCATCTTCCGCCTGAGCAGCTATACAGATCAAAAGCTACCGCTGTACTAAACCCAAATTCGCCTTTAGATACAACGGGTAAGCCGCTTGATCCTAATACGGTATCGGAGCCGGAGGTTACGGGATCAAAACCTGCCTCAAGCTATATTGTGCAAGTAAGCCTGGGCCTATTTATTTGTCAGACCTGGTTTGGTCTTGCCTTTGTGTGCCTTGGACGCCAGCAACCCAGTTACAGAGTCACACTTGCGGGAAAGTATAAAGGCGAAATAAATTTGTTTCTTTACTAAAAACCAATTGGTTTTAGTACAAACTGTAAGCTACCTAATATGGTATCTGAGCGCGAGGTCATGCTGATCAAACCCTGCCCCCGGCTTATACCGCTGCAAGTGTTGGGGCCTATTTCGCTTCGTCAATTCGGTTGAGTCTTGCCTTTGCGTGCCTCGATGGCACAGCTCTTGTTGTGAGGCCCACACTTGTGGGGGCGTGGTTAATTAAAATAAAGTTGGCGCCTTTACTTAATACCGGCTTGGTTTTAGTACAACGGTAAGCGCTTTGATCCTAATATGCAGTATCGAGCTGGAGGTCATGGATCAAACCTCGTTCCCGCTATATTGTGCAAGTGTTGGGCCTATTATTTGGTTGACCGCTTTGTCTTGCCTTTATGCGGTTCGACAGCAGAAAGTTCGTCATAGAAGCTCTACACTGGCGGACGTGTTGAATGAAATAAAATTGTTTCTTTACTAACATAAATTGGTTTTAGTATAAACGGTAAGCGCCAGATCCTAATACGGTATCTGGAAGTGAGGTCATGGGATCAAACTCCCGGCTCCGGGCTTATATTGTGCAAGTGCTCGGGGCTCTTTGTCTTGTCGGGTTTAGTTTGATGCCCTGGCTTTGCGTGCCTAGGCTGGCACACCTCAGCTAGAGGCCCACACTTGAGGCGGGCGTGGTTAAAGTGAAACAAAGTTATGCTCTCTTTACTAGCACCCAATTGGTTTGGGGTGACAACGGTAGTCACTTGATCTCTATTAGCAGAGTCAGCCAACAAAGCACAAAATCAACAGCTACCTACCACCTCCTATAGCAAAAGATTCATAATTCAACCTCCAAAAGATAAGACCATATGCATACTTGAAAAAACAACACACTTCAAAAACATTTGTAATTTAGCTGAGTAATAAATAAATACATTCATAAACATACGTACTCTATTAATAATTTATAAAAAGCAAATTTTCCATATAGACAGACACCTTTACAATGTTTGAACGGAAGCCACATGTGAGTCGCACTAAAACAATGGAGTAATCCAGTGGATGGAGAAGCGGTAATAACAAACGGGTTTCCTCGACAAACCGCTCGACGGTTCCCGCTTTCCAAACGAGGATGCTACCAAAGGTCCATGCCACTGCCTTTGGCCTCTTCAAAGTAATAATATTCCCAATCAACACGGTGAAATAAATATGATTGGCTTTGATTACCGCTCCAGTGAAATCTTGAGGCAATCCATAATGATGGGGCGGACTCAGAACTCAAATCTAAGACAACCACGCTTCCGGTGCTATGTATCTCTTTCCATGTCCCCTATCACTATATCAATTTCATACACATGAAATTTATTAGTGATATAAGACAAACCATCCGGAACTCAAATCGTGGGCTTTTCTTTGTAATAAAGGAGCAACGAGTCAATAAGGCTAGTTTTGACGTATATATTTGCGTGTTGGGGGTGAGTTTACTTAGTTCATTAAAAAGGCCTTTTTTAAAATAATCTGAAGCCAGATTTTTGGCATAAAATATGCAATTACACGACCAATCTACTTCACAGTGTTTATCACATTCGAAAACTTGAAGACCTAAACTATTGCCGATCACCGAAGGCACAAATTGTCTACCGCCATGGTGCATAATAACATCAATAAACGCCCCACCTCGGCCCTTGATCAAGTTCCATGCTTTGTCCCTGGCCTTCAAAAAGCTAAATTTCCACCACCATCAGCTATGACCATCAAACGAAGTCCCAAGTCTCACTTGGCCTTGATGAGCGGGACCATCTTGATAAAAACACATGGATGCATCCGCTACTCACATTCTCGGGAAAGGTGTTTTGATGTAAGTAAGGAATCTCGGTGCCTCGTAAAAGGATCTAGCAGGCTCATGCTACCATCTTCTTTGGCACACATCAACCATCCTAATGATTCAAGCACTTCTTGCTTTTAAACTTTGGAACTTTCACAGCTTCCGCAATTGGATTCACAATCAACCAAATCCATATAACCTACCGACATCATCATTGCCATCATCTCCTCGATTTGAAAGTACTTTATGCTGGTCCGCTAAGCCAGAATCCTTAGACTCCTCAAAATAATTCTCCTAGTAGCTGCACGCAAAGATTTGGATATGTTTCTAGCTGGGCGTGAAATCTTCAAGCTTTTTCAGCCTATTTCATATTTCCTGATAGCATGTCGTATGAAGGTCGGACAAATTAGCCATTTCTGAGACAAATCTACAAAATAAGAACAACCATCAATAACCAAACAGGTTTATTGAAACATATCAGGTCATGAGTAGCAGAAATGTTAAAATCAATAGAATATTAGTTAATAAAATTAGTTACTCGACTTCTATGTATACTTTGGGAATGCAAAGGATTTTCATTCGGGGCAGGCGGATTTTCCACATGTATATATAGCCGTCTGCTACATCAATCATCTTCCCGAGGTTGGAGGCTTATCAATTTCAATTTGAGGATTCGTGGAACGAATGCCAGGTTGGGTCACCTTTAATGGTTAAGCCGTACGCGGAGACCTACGTGATACGGGGTTTTGGGGATCATAAAACGAAACTCCGCCGGGCGTCCGCCAAAATGTTCAATTAAACATGTTGTGGTAATCAGAATAAGCATAAGAGGTCATTTTCCAAACAATGAAGTTGTGCAAAATTAAATAAATAAATAAATTGCTGGAGGAAAAAGCATAAAAGAGAAAATGTTATACCTTCAGCCTTTTATTACATGAAAACTATTCTTTATGAATTTACGATGATGAGTTAAAAGATGTTTGTATGTATAAGTCGATGTGCAAACTATAGTATTTTTTTTTTTTTTTTTTTGAGAAGACAAAGGATATTTTACTTCACCAAATCTAGAGTGCAAGCCACGACATATCTGCGCTTTCGCTGCAGAAATCCCCATTGTTTAAGTCCTACCAAAGAAAGGCTTTCCTTTGCTAAGAGGTGAGCTGAGGCTTTCCTTCTTGACAAAAGAGAAAATGCATTTAGAAAATAAGGAGCATAACTTTTTACAATCAATATCAATGACATTTTTAAGTGAGATAAATCCAACTTTATCTCGATGTTAACCTTTGTGGTATAACAGCCGTAGAGTCTCCTTCAAAGACGATACTAATCGAATAACCCCCAAGTTAAAGCAAACGATAGCTTGGTGAATCGCGCGAAAGCCTCACCTATCGCCATACCTCATACTCCTCCATCTAATCCTCATTGAAAACTGCGGTGAATATCACCACGTATGGTTAAGCAAAATACCTCCAATAGCTATCGGGATTCCCTTCTGCTAAGGCAAACATCGAGCATTAAACTTTACCATCAAGCCTGTGGAGGTTCCCAACTCCTCTGGTGATTTTGTCATATGGATGGAAACAGTCCAGCTGGGGTTTCTAAATAAGTTTTTAGCTTCTGGATCCGGGCGAGATCGAGCCAACACCAAATCAGGGCGGCTTGGTTGCTTCCTGCACACTAATTTGCAATTTGACTTTTCCATATCCACCATAAAACACAAATAATTTTTGCCATTGCTTCACCACTTTCTTTGTCAAATCCAACAACTCGCGTATAAGTCTCTGCATTGACTCGTAATTCGAGTGGATGTACACCACTGTCTCTTGGGAGCTCGGGCTTCCACACCAATCTCACAGTGATGCAATCGCCAAAAATGTGGCTTCATTGCTTCTCTCTCTATTGGTGCCAAGCACATACTTCGTCGCCGATAATTCTCGAGCCGAAGGCCCACTGCAGTAGGGGTAGAGCGTTAGTTGGGGAGTTTCCAAATAAAAATGGCTTATTCTTTGGCTTTACAAACACAAGGATATCCAAATTTTCTTATACGGGCCGAGAGGTAGTTGCGAGTGAACGCTCACTTCGGAGTCTTTAATTTGTGAGTACAGTGATACCTGATTTTACCGAGTAAATGCTATTGTTCAGATAAAGGCCAGTATCAACTCTATCACCAATATTTCGAGGGATAAAGGGCATTGATAGAATGCTATCAGCCTTCATTTGGCCAAAACATTTCCTTTTCATCAAAGTGTGTTCCAACTGTTTAGTATAAGCATTAATTAAGCTCGCTTACCTTCTTCCGCAATATTGAATCGCCTTTTGGGTGGGCTTTGAAGGCAGTGATGGAGTGGCAAACCATTGGTCTTTTGTTATGCTCACTGCGGTTCTTACTGCCTATCCGGGCCACCTTAGTCCTCTTTTAAAATAGGTCCTTTCCGAGAAGCACACTCGCCAGATCGGGCCATGGATCGGTCTGTTATAATGGCAAATTCCAAAGTCCTTTTGTTGCAAAATATTTCACTTTAAGAACTGTGCTGATGATAGTAAGCTTCTGGGTCGGATAGAACGCGCCAGCTTGCTTGCTACAAAGAGTTTAATTGAAACATTCAAGATCTCTAAAGCCTAGCTCCCTCCATCTTCTCGTTTGACAGCACTTGTTCCAAGACTTCCAACGTATTCTCTCCGGCCGCCTGTGGTCGCTCCGTAAGAACTTTTTCACAAGCTTTCCAATCTCAGGATAAGGATCTTCTTTAGGAAGTGATAAAACACTGTTCTTGTTAGTAGTATTTCTATTTTATGTGAATTACAACTTTGATCCTATCTTTATTCTTTTTTTGGAATAAATCCTTATCCTTTCTAAAATGGCGGGTCAATTAGAGCCTTTATCAACTACAATTATCTATTCTAGAAATTAAGATCTTAATAAATAAATAGTGAGAAATTACAAGATCAATAATAATAAAAATAGTGAACGAAAAAAAAACTGGTCCTATATCTGGCGCGCCTTGATTAGCTCTTAACGCACATACTTCCTCATTCCCCGACTCACAGTATTTGATATAAAGTTCCTAACCTTCCCCTTCTTTAAAAAGAAAAAGGCTAACCCATTGTGGAATAGGATTAGGAAGTTTGTAATACTTGACATTTATATATAAACATATTTTATGCCGAATAGAAACTCATAAATAGAGTCTTTTCCTCGGTACAAAAGTATTATTTTTCCAATTCTTTGTTTCTTAATTATTTATATTTTTTTGGGAAAATTGAGGATCTTTATTTCTTTGTTATACTGACACCTGTTGCTCCTTCTTGTTCCATGGCAAATTGTCTTTGCAAGCCTCTTTATTTTTGTCACAATGACTTTATTGATACATCATATTTATCTTTACTTCATATTGAATCAAACATCTTAGTGTTAATTGTTCTTAACTCAAAATCCTTTTATTGGTTATTGGTTCAGAGCTTTGTAACTGTTGTTGTATTATCCTAGTTTTAATTAAAGGGCAAAATTGGTAACTTATGATATTTAATTACCTATTTACCTTTTTTCCATTTAATTATAAATGTGAGGCTATATTTTTTTAAGATAAAATATTGATTTAATGTGTTTTAAAATACATATTAATACTTCCTGAACCTAAAATCATCATTAGTCCACAAGTAGAAAGGAAAAAGGAAAAAGAAAAGAAAAAAGTAAGCGCTTTACTGAGAAGAAGAAAATGAGCTTTTGTGGTCGATCCGCTCCTCCGCTTTTTCGGGATAATTCATACCATCATTTATCACCGTTGACGCAGGGTAAATCGGAAAACCTCTTGGAATCTAGGTATTTTTAAATTTTATTCCAAGCAATTGAGCTTTAATACATTCTTTAGATTAATCAGAGGTCATTATTTTTATCAGAGAATCTAAATAATCACTTGTTTCAAATTAAAGCTCTGGCTTTTTGACTCAAAGTTTCAAGCAAATTAAAAGCACAATGATTGCTTTTAACTGTATTTAAATATGTTATTGTTTTGGTGTTGTCTCTTTGGTCGATGTTTTTACATATATACTTATATTGTTCAGTTGTTGGAAAAATAGGTAGGAAAGAAAGGAAAAAAGAAAAAAAGTCGGCCAAACCTCCTGAAGTATTATTTTGTTGGTTGGTACAGTGTTACATTTTAATTTATGGTTGAATTTGTATAGTACTATTGTTTTGCCTATTATTTTCCAGAAAGAAAGAAAAAGAAAGGGATAAAAAGTAAATAGATTGCAAAAGGGTTAAATATATTTCTAAAACTAGTACAATGAACAATAAAATGGAGTGTTTTTTTAAGTGTATAAGATATAATAAAAATGATGGTGTATAGTGTCGTAATTACTTCATTTTGGAAAAAGAAGGAAAACGGACTTAATGGTTGTATTGAGTCCTTTTGGTTAAAAAGGAAAGAATATTTTTGCATTAAACATAGAGTCTTAGCGATTAAAAGTGAATTTGAAACCATTGAGATGACAAATACTACACGCGTTATTACACGCTACATTGCAATGTTGGTCTTCTCAACCATTTTGTATTAAAACAATGCCTGTAACCTTTAACATTATTTTTTATTATTGTTGTTATCTTGGTTTATTTGTCTATTGTTTTGAAGCCTCAATTGTTATAATTCTACTGTCAATTGCCATACATTTGTAAAGACGTTGTGATTTTTTGTGACTAAAATAGAAGGTTTTTTGTCAAAGGATATCACGTGCGAAAAGTGGAAACGAGAATGATTTAAAGTGAATTACGTTATTATGTATCAAAATCAACGTGAATTAACTTTCTTTCAATAAAGTGAAACGCTCTTTTCGACAAAATCTTTCTTATAAATTCATTCGCCTCGACAGCATCTCATATCAGGTGCTTGGTGACCTTTATCCTTAATTGTTAGTATATTGTAAAGTATGGTGTATGGGTTCTCGTGACCTTGGTTCGCACTCATGCCGTACTCTCCTCCGCGGGATAAGCACGGGATAATCGAATACATCGCTGGACTTTGGCGGACGTTGTGTTTAGTAATTTACGCTTTCCAGGCATGGATAAGTGAATGTAATTAGAATGCTCAGGACTGTAAGGTCCTAAGAAGCTCCTTTGCGTGAAATGAATCTAGGCGTGTTGGGCTTAATTCACGCTTTCCAACATATTTGAGATAAAAGATAAAACACCTCGGGTTTTTGTGTAAGTCACGCTTCTAATTAGAGTTCGGGATTCTAGCTACTTCTCCAAAGGCAATGATGGCGGACCTCGGTAGTCTCCTACGCTGGTAGTAGCTTTGTTCCATGTTTTAGGAGTCGATGATATGTCGTGGTGCATTCTCACCATGCAAAGTTGTCCTTGCACTGCAGTAGTGTACAAAACCTGCATTTGGTCGGTAAGCTACTAGTTTGGCTAATGAGGGAGTGCTAATATACACATGTGCTAGTGAAGTAATGATGATGTTTGAATCTACGACCCGCTCATTCTATTGCTAATGTTAAACATGTGAGTACTTCTATCACTTCATCGAAAAGCTATGTATCACTCACCCCCTTATTTGTATGTTTGTTTCCCACCCCAGGCTGTGATGCAAGTTACGGAAGTGGTGACTTACGCTTATTGCGCATGTGAGTAAGTGATTTATGTTGATGCTTCCGAATTCACCGTGCCATTTTGTATTTATATTTGTTCTGAGAGATGAGTTGGTATATTTATTTATCTTTATGTTTGTCCTTCGCCTGTGGTTGCATTAACACACACTAGCCATTCGTGATCTTCTTTCAAATGAATGCTGTCGGAATAACATTTACTTTTTCTCTAGTTGGTTTGATATTGTTGTCGCTAAGTTTTCCAATCTGCTTCACTTCCGCGCTAATTTCATGTAATTATTTATATTTACGTGAGTATAATTGACTTAAATATTAAATTATACACGCCAAGCGTTTATCCTGGATAAGCATTATTTGTAGTTCTAATCGGGCCAACTATTACCCCGGCAAATGATAAAATATTTGAATTTGGAATTTGTATTCTTCGTGAGGTATATCTCTTCTTTTATTGGTAATTCTTGAATGAATATATGTGGATGATATATTAAAGCATCTATTAGCATTGGTCGTTTCAATATAATTGATCGGTTCTTAATAAACCTCGTTTGCTAAGGCGATGGTTGTTTTTATTTATTTTGTAGATTTGTCTCGAAATGGCAAATTTGTCCTGAATCTTCCATAATGAATGCCAGCGGCAAAGAAGCCGCATTTAATCGTAAAAGCTTGAAGATTACATTTCATTTAGAAGCGCTTCCAAATCCTTGCGTGTCGTAGCGGATGAGCATTGGTGAGGGCCTAAGGTCACGGCTGCCAACAGACCCCCTATCCTGATGCTTTCCGCCGAGATGATGGGCAAATGATGATATCCGTGAGACATAGCGTTTAATGAGGGTGAATCGGTTATATCTTCCGTGAAAGTTTCCAAGCCGGCGCGTTATAGCTTCAATCATCGATGGTTGCTATGACTCAAGAAGATGGCGCATTTGTTTCCTGAATCCAGCTTCTGATGCACCCTGAGACTTTACCTACCACAAACACCTTTCCGGTATCACTTAATGGTCGCTTTGAGATGGATCCGTGATGTTTTTATCCGCAAGATGGTCCTTTCATCAAGCGCTGCTTAGACTCAATTTTCGCTTTGACTGGTCATGATGGCGGTGGTGGGAAATTTAGCTTTGGAGTGTCAGGGACAAAGTACTTTAACTTGACCAAGGACCTAATCGATCGCTTTCTGATGTTGTGCACCTTGCCTGTGGAAAATTTTGTGCCTTCGGTAGTCCGCAATGGCTCGGGTCTTCAAGTTTTCCTTAATGTGATAACCATGTAGTAGATGGTCGTATAGTTGTGGTTATTTTGAGCCCAAACATCCCGAATTCTTGCATTATTTTAAAAGAGGCTTTTTATCGAACTCAGGTAATTCTAATCGCAAATATATCATTAAAACTATTGACGCACTCGTTGTTCTGGTCACTTAGAAGAGCCCTCCCATATTTGAGTTCGGATGGTTTGTCTTATATCACTAGTAAAATTCAAGTGTATGGAAATTGATGAAGGGCGGGGACATGGAAAGAGATCTATAGCCTCGGAAGCGCGGTCATGTTCTTCGTTGGTCACAATTCCACCACTGCGCTGGATGCCTCAAGACTTCCTGAACATTAATCAAAGCCTAATCATATTTATTTCAATTTATTGTATAATCGGGAATATTATTATTATAAAGGGACCAAAATATGGTGGCTTGGATAATGGTATATATAATTTGGAAACGGGAATCTATTTAGACTAAGGTTCTATCTGTGAGGAGCCGTTGTTCAGCAAAGCTTCCATCCACCCGGATTACTCCGTGTTTTAGTGCAGCTCTATAGTCTTCCATTCACCCACTGTAAGAGGTACATTTGTATATACAGATATTTGCTTGTATATGCTATTAGCTAGAGTACAAATGTTAATAAGTGAATGTGTTGTTTTTTCAGGGTATTGCATATGGTCTTATGCTTTGGAGGTTTAAGCATGAAATAAATAGTAATTTAAAGTTAAAACAAGCAAATATGAATTTTTCAGATATCTGATGATAGGTAGTTAGACCATTTTGAGGTTAAGTGAAAATAGGATATCAGACTGAAAAGTCCAAATGCGAAATTACATTTGGCTTTTCAGAGGTCGATCAGTCAGTGCGCACAACAGAAGCAGGATCACCCGGTGCCATATGAATAACCTGGCATTATGCCTACTCGGTCACTGATTTGTATTCTCGTGATTCCCATTCGCCAGTATATTCCCGATAAGATTTGTGTTCAATATGTATCATTCACTAATTGAAAAGATAGGGTCACTACATATAAAGTCCGCTATAACCATCTATCGCATACTTGTTACAGCATCGATGATGGTGGGACCCATTGATTGATCGCGGCCCTACTTATTAATCAACGGTTCACAAATACATAATGGATGCTTGTAGTGGGACCTACCATCTAATACAGTCCTATGGCATCTCTGATATATATGGCTAACGTTTCTTTCCTTAAAACGTAAGTTACATTACAAAGACGAAGTACAAACATATATATGTTTGTTTAGGTTCAAAACGAAGGGGAAATTTTATTGTGATTTCCATTATACAATCGAATCGTTAGATGCATGTACTGTTATTAATGATAAAAAGGAAGAATACATCTCCAATACTATATTATTAGACATATTAATTGTTTTCTTAACTGACACCTTTTCTCTCTTCCTCATGATATAAAAAAACTTATGGAGTGTTATATTCAGCCCAATAACTAATTGTAATAAGTG
The DNA here is from genome assembly GCA_026214975.1 of Gentiana macrophylla. NCBI lineage: Eukaryota > Viridiplantae > Streptophyta > Magnoliopsida > Gentianales > Gentianaceae > Gentiana > Gentiana macrophylla. Next base: position 66,732 of record JAOBSW010000185.1, on the reverse strand, counting down.
CTTACTTCAAACTCACAAAAAGAAAAAGTCATTTGGACAATGAATGATTTTATTTTATTTTTTTGGATAAGAGCAACACTTTTATTATGGAGCCTTTTGTATGCAAAACAATCGGTTTTAATTGGATTTTGAGTTAACTACTCTTAAATATGCCCATATACAGATATCCTGAAGTTTATTACCTTATCCTTCAGTCAAAGATCTTCAGTTTATTAATTTATCCTGGGAAAGCCCAAGCTGAATCAACTGGGTTATGTGGATATATTTTCTTTCTTTTCCTCAGGTTTTCAGACATGATCCTCTTTATAAATAGGTTCTCTAAAAACCCAGTTCATGGCAAATGACCTTGAACTTGTGGCAGCAGATAGCCTGCAAGATAAAGATGAACATTTAGAGAATCTTTGTTATTGCAATACTAGCTTCGTTTGTATATATCAGCCGCATAAGAGGCTCAAAACTGAATGGATAAGAAGTACAGCTGACATTGTAGTAAAAGGGACCAAATCTAATTTCTACATTTCCTCCACTCCAATAAATCTCTTTCCTAAGTGGAATTTTTCTTTTGTTATTTATTTTCATATTTTTTGTATTTATATTTTTAATTTTCTGGATTTTTTTTTAAATTTTATTTCTATTTATATTTTTTCTGATTTCACAAAGGAGTAAATCCATCACTTTCAAAACTCTATTTTCTCTTTGTGATCAATAAGTACTCCCCATGGATTTTTTAGTTAATTGTTTAGTGGATAAAACCGCCATAACGAGCATCTTAGCGGCATATCATAAAAACCGCCAAGACAAGGGCTTTACAAAACTTTAGCGGCGAAGGCAAAGCATGTGCTAAAAACTACCGCGAAAATGCTTTAATGGCGGATTTTCAGCTCTTAGCGGTGGAAAATCCGCCGCTTATAAAGCATGTTTTTTGTAGTGCTAATAATTATCTACCCGCTGTAATAAGAGTATTTTTTCACATAACACATTATTCTATCCAACAAGAGTCATAACGTAAGGGTTTGGACTACTCTAACTTAATTTGAGTCTGATATTGAGCATTTCGTAGACCATACACACTGGTCGAGAGCACAAAGTCATACCTCAAAGACTCAAATTTAGCATACAAATTTCCAACCTTTGTCTAAATTCTGAGAGAGCTGGGTCGTAATAAGTGCTAAAAATATATTTCAAAAGATAAAATTGGAAAATAATGGTATGTATGCAAATATATTTGTCATTTAGAAAACATTCAATTCTTTTCCTAATAAAATAACGAGAGTGATTTAGACACATCGTCGATCCACACAAAAGCTCACATATAAACTTAACTCAATGGTTTGTATTATTATTACTTATTGTTTTTCTATTTTGTTTGTTCATTATAAACATACACATAGGTGGTTTCAATCATTTGTGTGGACAAACCTGTGTACAAATACTTGTCCATAAAAAATAAAAAGTGGCCGTGAGGTCAGAAAAAGCATAAAATAGTAGCATAAACTGGGAAAATATGATAAGAAAAAATGGCTGAGAAGGATGCTTGCCAACAGCACATGTGTAACCACATCTGGCTGTAGCAACATCCAGTAAACACATGCAAGAATGCACGCTGCTTGTCCTTCTCAACCACTATCTTTCATTGCCTCTCATTTTAGATCAAAACAGCTTCTCCACAACCTTAACTTCATAAAATAAGCAAAGTTATAACAGAATCATAAATAATTGATTGATTGTGAAGAAATCATGGCAATCACTTAAATACTTATTGACAACATGCCATCCACTAATTTCTACTCATTCTATTTTCCTGGAGCCCTTCCTTAAAAGCCTCAGAAAGATTGCCTTAATTTGTTCTCCAAAATATCCATCTCTTACGGTTTAGTCAACGAGCTCGTAGTATACTTGTCTTGGATTCATGGAGATTCAGAAGAAGCATATGAGTCTTTAATTGAAGTTACAGATCTTCAAGACTTCTTTGAAACAACAGAGAAAGATTTCATTGCAAACCGCAGAGAAGAAAATCTCAGCTGATCCCATCTCCTTAGAGCTGATTCAACAACTAACAATGTTGTTGTTACTAAGCCCAAATTCTACAGCTACAGCCTCCCGAATTCAGCATCTTCATCCCCGAAAAAAGTCTTGAACTTTAATATATTGAGAAAGAATCTTAAAATCTGACTCAAACGCTGTTCTCTCCTAATCCATGCTTCTTATCAGTCGCAGATTCAATCGCACTTTACTAATCTCGAACGACACGAGAGATCTGCCTAAGTAAAGTAAGTCATGTGGCGAAGGGAAGAGCGCCTCGCCCATCCAAGATTTGACCTTTTGGTCTCAAAAACATTAAATTATCTCAACACGTGAGCAACAAGGAAAGCATCATCGCCTCTTCTGCCTGAAAATCAAGTTGAGTTGGATTATAAAGACAAGATTCAAGCATAAACAAACGGCGGCGATTTAATCAGGAGGCGAGGATGATTAAAAATATAAAATGTGGTGCATTATGCTTGTTTACTACCTGAGGTTTGGAAAGGCAAAGGATGAGAACCAAAATGCATCAACATCAACCAGTTGAAATTATGAATTTCAAGGAATCGAAACAACAGACATGTAGTTTCAAAGAGGTTTTCAATGGAGAAATTCGAGCGTGGGTCATGTGAGATACATCAAGAATATTAGATGAAAAGGAAGAGTGTTATAAACACGCTGCTTAGGGAATATGCAGCTTTAAGAAAGAAAACAAACATGTATATAGCAATGCAAACGTTAAAGAATGGCGGAATTGATAAACACAAACAAGAAGGATTTCAGCGTTATGTCGACTACTCCACGGATGTAAAATGAGATATTTATCATGCACAGTAATTACAAGGTTTTCACAAGTGTGTGAATAATACTTTGAATGACACACATTGCATTGATTACAACATTAGTATTTATGTGACACAAGTCCCAAACTCCTAACCGCTTGTAGATCTTTATTGGGAACTACCATAAATACCCCAGATATGGACCAGAAGCTCACCAAGTATCCACTGGGATGAAAACTCAGCTCAAAAACCGACTTCCGGCACTTGTAATCAATTACCCGTGATGTAGAACTCCCGCCTATATTTCAAAGACAACGCAGTTGGGACCTTAAACTTATCGATACTTCTGTAAGAAACTTCGAATACACTTCATCAAACCTGACTTTCACAGAATCGAATATACTTAAGTGAACTGACCATCAATCTCGGCCTCGCCTTTAGATTAGTTCCACTGTGATATTTCACTTAAAGATCAAGTCACCAAATCGACAAATCTCCACCTTGACTTGAACTCACATTCAACGTCACCTGCATCGCGATAATCGGATGTACTTGCACTGATGCATTCGCTTAATGCCAGGATGTACAAAGCACTGCATTTCTCCTCGTAATCCACTCAAGCTTGACCAGCTCCTCAACTAAGTATCCGGTAATTTACAAGCTTTGAATATTCAGCAAGTCCGCATAATAACTGAAACTTGCTTTGCTGAATCGTTTATTGAACATATCGTTAGGGTTTTCCTGATGCTGATCTTCTTCACTACAACCCTCTTCACTACAACCTCTTCTCATTTCTAAAATGATACCTCACATCAATATGCTTGGTTCTCTTCATGATGGAACTCGATCCTAGCTAGACAAATTGCACTCAAACTGTCATGAATAAATCTTAGCTTGATCCCGATGTAAATTTCAAAATCAATGACTAGTCCTTCAACTGCACACCCTCCTTGGTCTTTTCGGCAGAAGAGCCATATACCGACCGGTGAGTTGATAAAGCCATTGTTGCTCCTCAAGAGTTGCTTTCCCAATTATCAACTCAATTCCCAATATGAAAACATAACCAGCCATAGATTTTCATCGCCCACACCACTGAGATAATCGCATCACAAGATCCCGTGATCGGCCAAGATCACCTCTATAAATGAGACTAACATCACTGTACTTCTAAGGTACCGAACATTCTTTTCACAATTTTCCAAAGGTTCTTCTGTGTTGGAGCATAAACTCGCCGACAACACTGATCGCCTCGAGCCGAGACGCCTAGCACACCACCATGGCATACATCAGATCGCCAACTACACTAAAGCGTAGGGAACTCTTGACATAAACTCTTCCTCTCTCATTGACAGTAAGTGAAACTGACAAATGAACATTTGATGCCATGAAGAGTATCTATTTAGCAAATTGACATGCCAAACTTTTGACAAAATCTTCACAGATATAGCCCTGCACGAGATAAAAATAGTTTCTTTTGATTTTTATTCCTCTGTGATCTCCATCCCAAAATTTTCTTGGGCTGCATCCAAATATTTCATTTCAAACTCAAGACTGGTGAAGGTCTTTCAGACATCGAACATCGACTCTTCTTTGAAGTTATCAAAGATGTCATCCACATATAATACAAGATAGATGTAAGATCCATCTTCCAATCGATCACAGACATGCAATCATGGGTGATTTCACAACTCAACCGATCATATATAATCACAAACCTTTATACGCTCCATCAAGCCTAGAAGCTTGTTTACCCATGCCAAGGATCTTCTTTCAATCTACATACAAGATTTTCCTTACTAAGAACTTTGGAAACCCCTCGGCCGAAAGCCATGTATATCTCCTTATCTACCTCACTATGTAGAAAGCCTGCTTCACATCTAACTGCTTCAAGCTCAAGATCTTGTTGTGCCACCACTGCTAGTAACATCTTCGACAGAAATACGCCTCCACTTATAGGTGAGAAAAACCCATCAAAGTCTCAATTTCTTGCTTCGACTCGAACCTCTTGAAGTCCAAAAGTGCCTTTATACTTAGCTCTTTCTCGCCTCGCTTATCCTTCATCTTCTTGAAAATCCATTCTGTGGCACAACTCTCCTTTCAACTTGGATGCTTGAACTAGATTTGTTGTCTTATTCTTCACAAGAATGACTCCATCTTCATCTCCTAAGGCAGCAAGCCATCGAATGCTTTTGTAATATGTCATCAAGCCTTAAGAAGTAGGCGTTCTTCCAAACCATTCACTTCTTCAAGAACTTGAGTTGAGTATCTCAACTGCATTATCAAAACTCATACCTTGTAGGAGGTGTGTCTCAAAATTGTAGATCATCTAGCTCACGTCAGCTATAATTTATCGACCCAGCCTCGCTTTCGATTTCATTAAATGACATTTACTTTAATTTAATGTGCTATGCATTCAAACCCGTTCAAAGAAACTGTATCGATGAAACTCCACTTGATCAGCTTGATTGTTGCATTCCAACCGACTTCCTGCCCTGAAGCTTCTCCACATCAGCCATTGGTTTTCGCGCTTTAGCACCTGTTTTGGCCTCGCTATCCTCCCACCCATGAACTGAGTATAGAATTTTCATCAAAATCATATTCGCTAAGAACAACTTCGGTTTTCTCGGATTACCTGAAATTATACCACCTCACACCATCACCATACCCTCACAAACACTCATCTTGGCCCTAGTGTTCCTGGTTCCGCTTCACTGGCTAAGGATAGTAAACGATGCTTTCCAAATACCCTTATAATCAATAATCAGAGGCTTGCTCCGACCACATCTCAATCGGGTAGCTATGAGAGCTAATTCCTGCGCAGAGTAACCGACGTGGTAGCAACCTGCACACGGCACTTTGGCTTCCAAAAAATCTCCCTGACAAACCAAAGATGAGAAAGCATACATCTTGCTCTGTCCAAGAGTTTGATTCATCCCTCGCCTACACCATTTGGTTTTCATTTAGTATTCCTGGATCAGAGGATGTCCGAAAATACCCCCGCTTATACAAATTGTATCAAACTCGCCTAGCATAATTCCTGTGCCATTATCTCGTGCATAAGCCTCTGATCTTCTTCCCGAATCTACTCTTGTGTAGCTAGAGCCTTCCCCATTGCATGAAGCTCTTGAAGGCCCACTTTTGTGTTTCATCAAGACTTACCCAAGTCATCCTTTTTGAATAGTCATCAATAAAGGACACATAGTATCCGTGACTGAACCCAATGACTCCACTCTTGATGGGCCCCCAACAACTCATAATGAATGTAATTTGCTGATGACTTTGCGCTGTATTCCTTTCAGAACTTGTTCCCATGAAGCTTCCTAAAATGTATTAATGCTCACAAATGTCCATATTTCTGACATTACATCTCAAGAAGATCTTTTCCGGAGAAAGAACTCTCGCATCCTCACCTATAATTCCTACGCCCCATGTTCGCCAGCTTTTGTGCCGTGGATCGATGAATCTCACCGATGCTTCAACAATAGACAACTGAAGAACAGGTCCGACCTCAGTAATATATACAGAGTCCCTTTCTCGATTCCTTGAGAACCTCTTCAACTGAGTTTCTATAGGTACACTCAAAGACACTACTCACCTCTTAAAACCGAATCCCCTCACGCCCATAGAATCGAGAGAAACCAAGTTTTTGGCTGGTTCTTGAACAGCGGTCTATCTTCTCCCTGGCCTTTGCTGTGAATTCTTTCCATTTTCTCGTCCCTTTCAACCGAACTGAGACAATCTCTAACTATCTTGTGTAATTTTGATGCTGCTGGCAGATATATGACCATAAACTAGGTAAAATCACGATAATAGTTCGGAAGAATGTTTACGTGTGAATATTTGATACCAAGATCTATATTGATAAAGATTGTTGAAATTTCAGATAGACAAAGCCGCAGGATCCGAATCCACAGTTTTTTAATCTTGAATTTATTACCTAAATCTCAAGTTCTTGGCTCGTAGTAGCTATATTATCTTTATTTTATTTAATTTTAGGATTTGTAGATAAAAACCTCCCAAGAATTTGATCTGCCTAGCTAATAAAATCGTGGAATTGTTTGGTGATTGACTACAAGTCCCTGCTGGATCGGCTATCCTAAGTACTACCCGTATAAGTCGAGCTTTATGGTACCATTTAGTGATTATATTGAAAATCACACATCAACCATCTATCTGTCGATAACTTGAGAACCACTCTCTGTGAGAGGCAAATACTGAAAGGATGCCCTGAGTCCGTAATCCTCACATCGCTTTGATGTGGCTTGACTCTCCTCGCCACTAGGACCATGTCCTACATCTGAATCATGCTCACCGCCACAACACCGTGCGAACCTTGTTCTCTGCCGCTTCTTCCTCTTTGGACAATTGGACTTCCAATGTCCTTGCCCTTTACAATAATTACAGACCTATGTGGATTTAGGGCCTTTGGACCTTGTCTTCTGGAACTTTTCTTCCTAGACTAACCGTGCTCTTTTCCACTCTTATAATCGACTATCGATCCTAATGACATGCCTGCTTTAGGCATTTGCTTATGTCTAGCTCCTTGGCATGTAAAGATGACCTTACATCCTCTAAAGCAATCGTATCCTTCCGAACTACGAAGAAGTGCGACAAAGTTCTCATAGGAAGGCGGGTAATGAAACCAAAAGAAAATCAAAGCAACATCTTCATCCTCAATCTTAACATCAATATTCTCGGATCAAAGTAATATTGTGTTCGGTGATCAAGTTGATCTCTCAACTGAGCCCCCATGCATCCTCGCCGAATGTCTACCGCCAAAGAAGAAACTTGTTGGTCAATGACTTAGTCATATACAAAGCTTTCAAGCTTTAACCATAACTTGGCGGTGTCTTCCTTGGAAACTTCTATGATAACATCATCGACAAGCACAACATGATGGTTGAATGTGCTTTCTCTCCAGGCCGCATAATCTGCAGAATCGGCATCCCCTACCTCGATAAAGGAGTCCACAATCCATGTTGCTTTAACAAGGCCCGCATCTTGATTTTCCATAAATCGAAATCTGACCTCCCACAGAAATTTATCAATCTTCATGTTCATTATCGACATCCTTCTAATTAAAGGTAAACAAACCTTTGATCATAAAATCCTAGCACCGGTCACGGTCTTGGTGAAAATCAACTCGTTCACTGCAACCGACGATCTTGAACGCTGCGCTCGATGCAACGCGCTTTGTTATAAACACGAGATAGGAATATGCACGGTTTGAAAAAACAAACACGAGATAGCAATGCAAGCGTTAAAGAATGGCGGAATTGATAAACACGAAACAAGAAGAACACAATGATTTAACGTGGTTTCCGGCGTTATGCCGACTACCCACGCAGAAAAGGAGATATTTATTATGCACATTATACAAGTTTACAAGTGTGTGAATAACACGTTGCATTGATAACAACATTGGTATTTATGTACCGCAAGTCCCAAACCTCAACCGCCATAGATCTTTGCCGAACTACCATAAATACCAGATGTGGACCTCAAAGGCTCCAATTTGTTATCCACCAGGCGAAACCAGTTCAAAAACGGACTTCCCGGACTTGTAATCGCTGCCCAGATGTAGAACTCACTCTGATATGATAACGCAAACAGACCGGAAACTTACCGGCCGACTTGAAGAAACTTCACTGTAATTCATCAAACTCGACTTTCACAGAATCGAATATACTAAGTGAACTGACCATCAATCTCTGCGTCTCAGTTTCCCAGAATTAGTTCCACTGAGATATTTCTCTGTTTAGAATCAAGTCACCAAAAGCGACAAAGAGGATACATCTAATAACCTCTACTATGATTTACCTTTAGAGATGATCCGGTTTAGCGCGTAAGCGATACACATTCCACTGTTACTTCTGCTTTTGGTTTCGATAATAACGTGAACCAAAAGGAAAAAGGTTCTGAAGAAAAGTTCCTCAAGTGAAACATTGCTGAAGACGTCTCTTGATTGATCACGTCGTGTCCGTTTTTCCACATCTTCCACTGAATCATGCCCGGCTTCTCCAGCAAATAGTGTTACTCCTAAGATACTAAAGGCTAGGGAAGAGTTTAAGGCATTCTTTGAAGCACATATTTCGTAATCACCACTTCACTCGCTATATATTTATGATGACAAATACATGCATGTAGCACTATCCGTCCCACACCCTCTTTTTTAACTAATCTTGATTAATCTGAAGATGTTACTTTTAACTAATCTTCTTTTTTTTTTTTTTTTTTTTTTTTTTTGATTAGTCTGAAGATGTTACTTTGAACTTAAAGATATGTGGGAAAAAAAGGCAAAAAGGCACCACAAAAAAAGCAAATTTCATACCATCTGGAAACGCGACTTCCGGACGAACGATATTAATCTTTCAGTATAATATCCAATCACAACCGTATTATCGGAAATGCATTGTTTTATTTTTTATATTAAGAAATGTGTGAAACATCTGATTTTTATAAAAAGAGTTATTTTATTAAACAAATAAAATGGGTTATGGGGATAATTTTGTCCAAACATCCACCACTTATTCAAATTGTTGAGAACCTTTCAGAACTATTTCTTATTAGCAAATGTTCTAGTGAAAAAACCTACGCCTATTAAATCTAACGGATAAGCTGTCTTCTTCCAATGATATAAAAAAACTACATTGTTTTAGTTGTTGTTAACATTTACTTATGACCATAAGCCTACTCACCCTAAGCCTACTCACCCTATATTGAGGGTTGAACTAAATAGCTATCTCTTTATTGACGTATAGCTGCACAATAATATATATGGTTCAAGAACACAACATAAGAGAATCCAAAATACACTATATCAAGAACAGAATTTAAAAGTGAAAGACAATATCCAAGTAAAGTGTAAATAATTATACCCAACATTTTGGCAATACTACCCGATGAGAGCTCAACCACTCCAATAGCAATTGTTTGCCAACGGTGCCCTTCAGAAGGGCGCTGCATAGACAAAACAAGTCTTAGTACTCATCCAAGTAATTTGGTCACAAAGAAGAACCAATCAACACATCACGATAAAAAAAGCGGTTTGGGACTTTAAGTAGATGCAACAAACACTAAGCGTGCAATCTTAGAATTACCAATAGTTATTTTCAGCGGAGCTTTATGAGGGAACATGTTGTATCACTAAATATTGGGAGAATTAAAAATATATACCTTTTGATAAAAATAGTTTTTTTGTATACACTTATTTTATGTCTTCTTACAAGCATAACTCTCGGTAGGAGGGTAATTTGACATTCAGGGCGGGATATATTGTCATGAGGACGGGTTATTTTTCATTGAGTCGGACTAAAATAACACGCCCAACCAACTTTTACTTTTACTCGGACGGGCTAAAATTCAGTCCTCAATGCTAAATTCCATATATATATATATATATATATATATATATATATATATATATATATATATATATATATATATATATATATATATTATATTATTTTTCATAAATTGTTGGAGAAATAAAGGAAGTCAACAACATTTTTACTTAAATTCTTCCTCCACCCCATCAAACCACCGACCTAAAAACATGGTGGGAAATTAATTCCACAATATACATTACAGACCCAAACCCGACTTCTCTTCTCTTCATCCCTCCCTCTTTTTCCTCAATTTATGTCAATTTACTGCACCCAAACCCGTCTTTATTCATCATCTAAAATCCGTTTTCTTCAGCAAATCTAAAGTTTAGATTTGGACCTTCTGCATTTTGTTCTCAATCTATCAAGAACATTAGTTAGTTTGATGTAATTTAGTTATAATATTCCAGAAAGAAGTATCAACTGGTGGAGAAATTCATGAATAAATTTGGGTCTGTAAATTGTCATATATTTAGGAAGAAGAGGGAGGAAAGAAGACGGAGGGAGGAAGAGATGAGGGAGAAACACAATCAGTCATGAAGAAAGTGTTTTTGATCGACGATTTTTTTCCAATCACAACGATGTAATTAATAAAAAAATATTTCGCCCTGAATAAAAAAAAAACGACCGAATTTTTAGCCTGTCTAAGTGAGTAGAAAGTTGGTCGACGTGTTATTTTAGTAGGACTTGATGAAAATAACCCGCCCTCACTCGTATCAATATATCCCGTCTCGAATGGCCAAATTACTCCTCATACAGTGAGAGTTATGTTTATAAGACTTAAAAATAGGGGTATCTGAAAAAAAACTATTTTTATCAAAAGGTATATATTTCGAAATTCCGTCCTAAATATTCCATATAGAAAAACCAAGACACGACTAAGAAATTACAAAAATAATCATCATGGGATATTAAAGAAAATTAATAGGCCTGTACATAAAGTTTGACCCAATTGCTTTACGAACAATCAAATTCGACATTATATGCCAACTAACCTCCGTACATATTGGCACATATTTCTTCACTACTTTGTTACTAGTCTCGAAGCAAAAGGTAAACGGAATATTGAGGTGGGTCATATATAGCAGCCCGAAATAGTACTCAATACTATGAAAATGACATGCCATGTGTAGTTGTGTAGGCTAGATGTTCCCGGTTCCAACAACCAAGATGCCGATCTCAAAAAAAAAAAAAACCAAGCCGCATGCAGGTTCTCACTATGCAAATCTGCCTCATTGCAAAGCATGCAGATCCCGACCTGAAAGTTGGGGTGTCGCCCAAGCTTACGTGAGCAGCGGCAGCGTGGCCATGTTCCATATAAGCAGTAGGGAGTGATCAAAAGTTGAGAAAATGGGTATCGGAAGGTAAAGGAAATGGGGTATGGGTCTCACTGTGTACTTTTCCCAACTTAAAATTGGTTTCGTGCTGTTAGTAACCGCTCTGATATAGTACATCATCATTATTATCTATCTCTTCTATTTCTATTTTATCCATTTATTTTAGAAGAAGAGAGACTCTAAAGGAGGTCTCGACACTTGGTTTTTTTGATTGGATATAACTTCTTCTTAATGCTAATTTGCAGACTAAATGCTTGTTTATTTTTTGGGCTTGGACCTTTGCATTGCAGCTTTTTGTTTCCCAGCAAAAAAAAAAAAAAAAAAAAAAAAGGCCTGCCATTGTTTCCCGATTTAGGCCCAACAAAAAAAAAAAACAGATCTCACTTCTTATACTATATGCTATACTACTATTTACTATTTACTATTTACTACTCCTCATCGTTTTTTATATCGCATTTGATTTTGGGCCGTTATATTTTTATTTATCTGTCATTTTACATTTCCAACGCAAGATTTATTACTTTTCCTCCTTTATCAATAAAATATTTACATCTCCAATAAAAAACACAATTCCAATACTAAAAACTCCTTTGACCAAATAAAACATTTACATCTCCAATAAAAATACATTTCTAATACTGCATATTAATTATTTTAACTGTCACATGTGATTCTTCTCTCGCGATACATATATATAAAACCTAGGAGTATATACTATACTACTATTTACTATTATACTATATACTATAGGGGGGGCTGAGGGAAAAGACAAAAAAAAAAATTACAAAATGAATAAACATGACACTTTTTTAGTGGGAAAAAAACAATAAAGACTTCAGATAGATAAAAATCATGGCTTATTTAATAAAAGAGTCGATGCATATGCATATCCTTCAATTCTTCCGCGCTGTGTTTGGTTTTTTTTTTTTCAAACACTTATAACTCCGATCATTGAAATTTTTCACCAAAGTCGTTATTTTTTGCTTTTAATTTGAGCCTAAATAATCTACCCTTCCGACATAAATTTTGAAAGCCAGAAAAATATTTTGCATTAACTGGGCGTTTTAGCTTATAACGCACGTAATCTTTTGATTTAGAACACCGATCATCAAAATTGTTTCACCAAAGTTCATATTTTTATCTTCATTTTGAGACCTCATTTGATACCTTTTACTTAGTATTTGAAAGCGAATTTTATCGCGGCGTTTACATTAACACAAGAATAACAACAATGCGATGCAGAAACACGTTTTATTAACAGTACAAAATATCACCATTAATATTGCGTAATACAACAATCTATCAAAAAAATGGTGGATATCGTAATGAAACAATCTTTCAAGCATTATGGAATCTTGTTGAAATAGTGTCCTAAACCCAATCGGGTTGGATCGGATCCGATCGGGTGCGGCATTTCGCATCAAGCTTCTTTATGTTTATATATATATATATATATATATATATATATATATATATATATATATATATATATATATATATATATAAATGGCTTTTCAAGTTGTCATATATTTGATGAATTGTTATATAATAACGCCCTTAGCATTAAACTGCGTGATAGAAAACCATGATAAGCGATTATGGTTGATGAGATCTCTAATCACTTTAATAAGTTTGATACTTAAATGTCTCTAGAGGAGTGTACTATTAAACATGGCATTGATAGTATAAGCAGGCTAGCATGTATTAGATGTCTTCTCGCTTTACAGGGTAGTGATAGATCTCGCTCATCGAAGTGTAGAGACACTTGACCTTGTGCGTGGACGTGTATTAAAGAATGCGCACGTTAGCACGCGTATTAGATGTCTTCTATCTTTAAGGCGTTGATAGATCTCGCTATCGAAATGTAGAGACACTTGACCTCTGCACGCGACATGTATTAGAGAATACGACGTTAAATCGACCAGACTTACACCGTTAAGTGTCACCTTATGGGCGGTTGTGTAATTAACCCAGGACCGAAATCTACATGGCATCACGGTGTGGATTGTCAAGTTTTGACACTATTGAGGTTTACCACAGCGCCATAGGCGATCATCTCGCGTAGTGATTGGGTGTGATACTTAAGCATGCGGAGTATACATGTTTGGTCGTCCGGGAATCGCGTGCCACATCAGAGTAGTAGTGAATATCCAAAGGGCGCTGCTTATAAGAATGTCTTACTCGCATTGAATCTTTGCAAAGTGGAAGTAAATGAGTTACTGAGAGCATGATATTGGATTATAAGATACGGTCGTTGATGCTTGACAACTTCGATGCGTGCGGCGTATGGATATTATTACAATGATAAGATTCCATTTACACGGTAATCTGTTTCACATGAAAGGTAGTAGTCATTGCATTTGACTTCTTCCGATAATTGGGAGTCACGGTGTGTTGCTAGACACTATCCCGTGATCATTATTAGGTATGAAGGGCATTTTCGTAATTTTCACTTTATGCCTACGGCCAACATATTCGAAGCCTATCGGGTCACACATGTAGAACATCCAGCTGATTAAAATGTGGTTATAGTTGATAACCAAATAAGGAAGGAATTTATCTCATGACTACAAATGTTATAGTGGTAAATTAATATGGTGGTATTTATTTATTATGAATAAATTAAATACAAGATATTAATTATGTTGATTAATTAAATATGTATGTTGATACATATATTTCAAATATGTATATATATGATATACATGTATTTTACAAATTAGTTAATCATAGTATTATATTAATTAAAGAAAATCTCAATTTCTAAATAAGTGGGAAAAAAGCCATTTACAAGTTGTATAAGATATATTTAGATTGTGCAATTTAATTAATAAGATTACCATAATATTAATATTAGCTCTTAATTGATTTTGGAAAATTAGATTTATGGTAATAAGATAAATATAGTCAATATAAGATATTGACAATATATTGAAAATATTTAATATAAGATATTGAATATTAAATTGGATAAATCAATAAAAGATACTTTCCATATTTTATTAGGAAAATGTTTTTATTTCTCCTCAATCTACCAGTAAGCTAATCCCAATCAGTTGGGGAGACATAAGTGGCGCCACTCACCCTATATAAGAAAGGGTTGACTAGGCTCTTTTGTACATCACAATTCCAAGAGCTAATAGTTACAGTGAAAATTAGAGATCTTCTTATGAGAGATTTGAGAGAGAAAAGGTCGGTCTAGCAACCGAAGTTTTTCGGTAGCAATCCATGATGGGATTCAGCGGTACGTTTGTGTGATCACCGGTGAGGCCGAACGCTAGACAAAGACCGTGCATCGCCGCTCTCTTTAGGACGGTCAAAGCGTCGATCTTTTAGATCAACCAAGGTAACCACCGTCACCAGGTTGTTGTTTATTGCTTAAAGCGAAGTCGATCTTGGGTAAAAGGAAATAAAATTTTGAATTCGTTGCGTTCCCGCGTAGATTTTCTAAGAGTGGTAGCAGAACGAGCTTCGAGCTTAAGGAGTAAGCATGTTAATTTGCGTAGTTAATTTTATCGTTTAAATCACGTAAATAAATGATGAAAGATTTTTTATTCGCAAGACGATACACCTAAAAGAAAAAAAGCGAGATCGGGTGGTGCTCGGCCGGTAGGCGGCGGCGGTGGAACCACCTTGGCGGCGGGCTTATGTTCTTTGGCGTCGATTGACCGGTCAATGCTGGCGGATCTCCAAATTTTGTTTTGTGTATTTGTGATTCAATATGGTTCATAGTTGTGATTAATATCTCCTTTGTTTAGCCAGCACATGTATGTAATTTGGCCAATAGTTCAAATAGTTTGGTAATTGGGATCGCCGTACGATGGCATCAAAATAACATTGGCATTTCCAAACATTGTTTGGAATGCCTGCAAGCCTTTCCAAATATTAGATTTGGAAAAAGCCCAGATTTTAATTTTGATTTATTTTAGAATAGTTCTAATTAATTTAAAATTAAAAATAAAATCGTTAAAATTAACCATTAATTTTATTTTGATTAAAATCAATTAATTAATTAAATTTTAATTAGTTAATTGATTAGATAAAATTATTTAATAGATTAAAAGCTAATCGATTAATTAAGACGCCAAGTTGTTAGTTTTAATTTTATCTTTTTCATAAAATGTTATTGTATGGATTAGATATAAGCGGATATAATATGATTATATGGACTTTCGATTGATCGTGGACTCGCACCCGATAGGATAGATGTGAATGATTTATTTTTCGTTGGTTTAAAATTGTCTAGACCGTTATGAAGAACGTGACCTAGTTTATTTTCTGCATTATCCTATTCCCGTTAGATCCCCCCGTGTGCGGCGGGTGTATTTATTTTATTAGATAAAATTTATGTAACAAGAATGGAGCGGAAGATGACAACCAAAGAAAGACGAAAATAAAGATCTCATTGGAGAATGAGCATTAAAAAAGTGGTAGAACCCTACCCCGAGGGTCCCCATACTCCCGATCCCACAGTGTATAGAGATGTAAATCTGGGTACTTTAGTAGCCAGGGACAGTGTGCCCATTGACAGAGGACAAAAGCGATTAAGCCCTTGTGGGGTTCGAACCTTAGACCTCCCGCTCTGCCCATGCTGTTTTTAAACACCCATGCCTTCACCACTAGGCCATATCCAGTGGGATGAGAATAGAGCATTAAAGATTCTATTGGCGGTTGCGGCTACGCTGGATTGTGACCAGCGGTTTCATCGGTTGTATTCGAAACCGCACTTTGGAAAAGTTCATGATCATACCGGTTACTTAACTTATTTATTTATTTTGTGCTTGTATTTATTTTATATGATCGATAGATGCATAACTTGAACACGATCTAGATTAATGTGTAGGATGTATGTCTATAGAGATAGATATACATAATGAGACCATAATAAAAATAATTAAGAAATTAATTCGAAAATTAATTATGTGAATTAATTTAAAATTACTCCCTACAACAAAATCGAGTAAAAATATGTCTCCTAATATTATAGTATTGTGAAGAGCCCTTGTTCGAGATCCAACGATCGCCCACGTCGGGTGTTGACTTACCTCGTATATCGTCATTATCGAGATATGATCGTTATGAGATCTCATGAATACTTGATTTACGACCGACTAAGAATCTTGCGGTGATTGGCCTCGTCGGGGACCATCGATTTTAGAGACATGAGGTTGACTATCACATAAACGATGTGAATTGCCAAGGAGTTGACTAGTCAAACCACTTTGGAAGTCGCGTTGGGCGCGATTGGTAGAAATACTACCCGTCGAAATTGACCCGGTCGATCGGCCCACGTCGGGGATCGAGTCAATTAGATTGGATTCCAGCCACTAAATAATTTTGGAAATTTTTTGAAAGTCAATTGGGAGTAGTTGACTAGTGGGAGCAAAATCATAATCCCAAAGACCATCTTTTGATTTTGCATGTATAAACAACAACACTCTTTTATCTTTATTTTATGTTGTAGTTTTAGCAAACTTTATTTCTATGCTTTTATTCTCGATTGTTAAAAACCAAAATTAATGACTGTTACCTTTTGAAAAACGTTCTCAAGTATGATTAAGTAATTTTAATCCTTTTAATATAAGCAATGACACGAGCAAGTACATTATACAGTAAAACCTCTATAAATTAATCACTACAAAAAAACAGCGAGTTTCTTGTGGAACTTATTTCGTCGCGAATTTACGTTCATGACGGATATTTTAATGTTTGCGACGGGACACTTGGCGGGACCGATTTTTTCACTTGGCGGGCAATTTTGCGACGGAATTTTTATCACTTTGCGACGGACCATCGAATAAAATTTTATTAAATTATTTTATTATTCTAAATTTAGATAAACTTTGCGACGGACTTTAATTGCCGTCGCCAAACTCCGTTTTGCGACGGAATTTTTATTGTTTGCGACGGAATATTTAATAAATTTTTATAAATTATTTCATTATTCCAGTATGCACATGTTTGCGTGGAATTAGGTTTTGTTTACGACGGACATTATTTGCCGTCGCAAAATGGCGGATATCGATCGCATTTCCTTTTCTTCCCTCATTTCACTTAACTTCATCTCCTCTTCTCTCCGCCGCCCCACCCCCACCTCCTCGCTTGAAGCTCTTCCGGCAGCGCCACCTCATCCCACCCACCGCCGCTGACCACCCACAGGTATGCTCTACCCTCCCTCCACTCCCTCTCTCACAGACCCGATTTCCCCCTCCCCTACCCCTTGCATATATTTTTTTATTTAGTTTTATATATATATATATATATGTATGTATATGTATATATATATATATTGTATATGTATGTATATTTTTTTATTTCGCTTTATATATATATATATATATGTATGTATATGTATATATATATTGTATATGTATATGTATGTATATTTTTATGTATGTATGTATATGTATATTTTATGTATGTATATATGTATATTTTTATGTATGTATTATATGTATATTTTTATGTATGTATGTATATGTATATGTATATGTATATATATATGGTATATATATATTTTATTTCGTTTTTATATTTTTATATAGTGTATCATATGTAGTATAGATTTATAGATATATATGTGTAGTAATCATGAGTTAGAAAATGCTTACTTATGTATATTAGTTAGATAAGTTAGGAAAATGGTTAAAAGTATGTGTACAAAGCCGGATGTTGGTTGAATTGGTTGAATTGGTTTGTTGAATTGGTTTGTTGAATGCTAAGTATGTACAAGAAGCGGATGTTGGTTGAAAATGCTTAGTTTAGAAACCGGATGTTGGTTGAATTGGTTTGTTGAATTTGGATTGAAATGATGATAAGTATGTGCTTACATGATAAGCATAACATACGTAAGGTCCTCAAAGGTCTGCGTTCTACCCGTTTGGAAAATGGATCTTGAGAAGTACTTTGTTATCCGGCAAAGCCTCCAATTATTTTGACGTCGAACCTTTGACCATGAATCGAAAAATTTAGGTTATAGTGTTGTTAGTTTCATAGTAAGTTGAGTAAAACCTGAGTTTGCAAAAGTGTTGAGACAACCTTCAAAGACAACCTTCAAAGACTATTGTTAGTCTCATATTCTACTATGCTCCATATCCAAGTTTGAAAAAAGACAAAGATCAATGGTCGGTTGTTTTCAAAACAAAGGCAAGATCGACTATCGATGCTCCCGTCGAGGAAACCGTTTTCCAAGAACAAGTGATCAATGATGTTTCCCGATTATCTGATCCTCTTAACATTGTCCACCAAGATCTTGATGTCGATGTTGACTCCGATGTTGGGGATAATGACTTGGATGATGATGAGATGGCGGATTTCATTCAACAAGAAGATGGAGAGGAAGAAGAATCGGTTGATGATCTAGATATCTTGATGATGAAGAGGAAGAACTCTTCCATTCTAGTAGTGATAGTGAATAATAATGTATTAAATATTTTATTTTGTCATGATAGTGAATAATAATGTATTAAACATTGTAATTTATTATTAATTAGTATAAGCGCTTTTTTATTATAATTGCATTTATATTAGTATAAACGTCATTTTCTCGTTGTCAAATAGATGTCGGGTAGGTAGAGGTAGACGCGGTAGAGGTAGTTTCCCCTCCGGGGCGTCTTCCTCCTCATTGCACAAGTTTGGATGATGAGATACACCCAGATGAAGCGAGGAGGATTTTGGTGTCATTGTCACCTGGTGACCTTGGATTGCAGGTTTGGATCCGAGGAGATGGAGCGCATTTAGGGCACGTCGTTCATATAAATATAACTATATAAAATATAACTATAATTATAACTATACATATAACATATATATAACTATGTTGCCGAGGTCATTTAAACCTGAGTTACGCCACGGCGCCTGGTTAGGGAAGCTTTTGAGCGGTATGCTATCATCAGGGTCCGTGATTATATGTATCGGGCTCAAACAAACCCCGTGCTCGGCTTTGGATGACCCCGGATATTCTCCGTCGATTCGAGGAGTGGATTGGGAGTCCCGTAAGCAATTATTCAATATTTAATTAACAATACTTGTTTTTATATATATATATATGTATGTACTAACTTGTTTATCTTATGTCGAATAGGCGTTCCGAAACATCTGCGAAAAAGAAGCTAAACCGAGATTCTGGATCCGGTGAGGAAGGGAAGATCCCTGGGACACATGCTATGGGCAGACGCGGCGTTATCGATTTTGTGTGTATATTGGTTTTGATGATAACAACACATGATCACATTGGATCAATTGTGTGTATGTGTGAAAAGGCATGATTTCAACTCAAACATCACATAAGGCTAGAAATGGTAAGCCTCACTTGAAATGCATGATCACAAATCATGAGCTTAAATTGAGAATGTGATAGGGGCAAAATGGGAAAGGTGACCAAAGTTGACCTTAAGGGTAAATGGACATTTGACCTCAAATTACATTGTAACAACCTAAAATTGATCCAAAACACATTAGGTTGGTATGAGAATCATCGCCAAGGTCAAATCGGTGAAAGTAGGTCAAAAAGGGGCAAATTAGGAATTTTGGGGAAATGGTCCAAACTCACCTGAATGATGTGAAACATGTTTAATTATATTAATACACTTAGAATTGACCCTAATCATGCTTTAAGTTGTTCAATTTGATCAAAATTGAATTAGGTCAAAATTAGGGTTCATGTGATAAAAATCTGCTGAATTTTCTAAGTGTTGGACTGTTTTTCACCCATGTTCACACCCCATAACTTGCTCAATATTGAACCAAATTGCATGATCTTTATATGGTTGGAAATATCAGAATTCAAGCTACAAAACGCATATATAATATCGCATTTTCATGCAACACAGAGCACACACCATGCTGAACAAAAACGCATCAGATTGTGAAAGTCTGTGTTACAGCTTTCTGATGTGCTGATGTGTCACACTTTTGAGTACCCTATACTACTTGGAATGCGTTGAATTATTTATATGTTATATATTGCATATAGGGGTACATTTTGTCTCAAGAAACTTTTGTGATTTAAGGTCTTTATCATAGCTAAAAGTTGACTACAAAATGCTTCAGTAAAACTGTCTGTCTGTGAGATAGTTGACTTGTAGTGTCTTTTGGAGTGACGGGTTCAACTCCAAATTAGCTGAAAATTTGAGGGATTATAGTTAAAAATATTATGAGAATATTTCATTCTTTGATCATCTTGATTTGGACACGTGATCATATAGAAAATTTGAAGATAAACTTGTATTTATTTAAACTGTTTCCAAAAATAGATAATTGATTTGATTGGGTTAATTAATTGAGATAAATCCGGTTGTATCAATTTGAATTGATTGGAAATAATGCTATTGTCTATATATTACACGTTCTACTCAAGATTGATAGGGGCACAAGAGGTATTTTACAAGAAAAGAGGCTGCAACCTAAAAAATAGCTATATATGGGGCTGTTTGGTGTTAAACTTGGAGGGTAGCAGAAAAACTCGATTGATCCTCTCACAAATCGACTCAAAGTGTTCATATACATGTTAGAGAGTGTGAGCAACAAATTTACAAGAGGGATCAAAGGCTGAATAAAAGTGAAACCTGATCAACAAAGCTGAACTTGATCGAGGTTCTTTCGCTCTTTGCTCTTGTCAAAACAGCTTGATGCATGATCGATTATTATGCTGAATGCTTTTCATTGAAGATCATCAATCAACTCTGTTGGGAAGTTAATTTATAGTTGTTATATGTTTTAACACGTTTATATAGCTTCCATGTGCTTATAATTGTTGAACCGAATCAGAAAGCCGGAATCCCTGTCTGTCTTTATTTGTGCTGTGTTGTCTTTGTTTGTGGACGGGTTGGTGAGTGTTTTTGAGAGGTGAGTCTTGTGTAGCTACTCTCAGTAGTGTGGTGTATCTTACTTACTTGTGTAGGGGTAGGATCAAGTGGATTAGGACTGTTTTAAAGGGTTAAAGCAGTGGGGATACTTGATTTCTTAGGTAGAATTTATTAAGGTTGTGTGTGGTTATTGCTTGTTGTGTGTAGGGTCTTTGGTAGCATACACTTAATAAAGAAAACCCCCAGACGTAGGGCTAGTTGCATTGGCAATTAGTTTGTGGCTTGGGTAATCATTGTGGTGTTCCTTGCTTTTAATTTACACTTACACCACCATGGGCTATGCTTTGGATGTTAACTTTGATTGCATGATTTGAATAAGTTAAACTTCGTTTGATGAACAAACTTAAAACATGAAAGTGGTAGCTTGACATGAGAGGAAGAGAGCTGAATTGAAAAATTAGTGTTTAAAGCTTTGTAGTCACTTGAATAAGGTGATACAACTAGGTGTGTATGAAAATGCAATGAAACGGGACATAGGTTGTTTCAAAACGATTTTAAAAAGTTTTAAAGCACATTCAACCCCCCTTCCGTGCCTTTACACCTAGCTAAGGATCCATATAGGACCTAACAGATTTAAGCTCGGGCCATGGAGGACAATAGAGGGCGCCCATCGATCGGTGATACGGTGAGTAGTTCGAAGAAGAAGAAGTCGGGAAACTTCGTCTCGAGGAAGTTTGAGAAAATCATGATATCGTTATGTATTCTAAATATTATATATACATTATATATATATATCATGTAATTATTGTTACTAACAAATTTATATCATACTTTGCAGGACGTCTTCACTCGAAGAAGGCGAAAGCCAGTGAGACGCGACGACACCCACGCATCGGCAGTCGCGTCTTTATTACTGGCTTGGCCGTGGTTACGACAAAGAAGGGAGAGTTTTGGCATGGGGTCACTGCCTCCATGTACTACGACGAGCTCTTCTGCTGCTCGACACTCATCCGCCGAGACATACTCCGGGCATAATCACCCGTCTCACCCAGAGATGGCGAGAGACAGACTGCATCACGCAGAAACCCAGCGAGGTTGGAGGAGCTAGAGAGAGACGAGCGTCAGGATGACGGACTAAGCGCCAGATGGAGGCGTGGATTACCCGGCTGCTGCCGGCAAGATCCTCCTCGGAGGATGCAACCGGTCACGAGGCGACCTGACGAGATGACCGTTCGATCATGGACCCTGGAGGAGGTGGCGGGGTTTAGGTAGTACAATGGTCCGACCGGGTGACATTGTTTTGATACATTTTTATTTATTTTGGCTTATCATTATCCCTTTGACATATCGTTTTATTCATTTTTGACATTTCCCGATTGGCGTATTTTTTTGACATATCCCCTTTGATATCGTTATTCACGTTTATATTGTTGTTGTTGATAGCGGTAGCAATTGTAATGCTACGGGGAAAATTAAAGAGCTGTTTTGCGCCGGTGGTTTGGCCGGTGTCAAAACAAAGCGACCATTTTCTGTTTAATTTTATTTTTGCGACGAATATATCCGTCGCAATATGGTATTTGCGACGGCAAAGGCTCATTTTTGCGACGGATATGAAAAGATCTAAAAATAAATAAATTATTTAATAAAAATAAGTTGCGACGGATTATACATTTTTGCGACGGATTATACATTTTTACGACGAAGTTTTACATGTTTGCGACGGAATATTTCCGTCGCTATTTGTTATTCGCGACGGACTATACATTTTTGCGACGGAAATTATAATTAAAAATAAAATAAAATACGTTATTATCCGTCAGCAAAATCCGTCGCAAAACAATTTGCGACGGATAAACCGTCGCAAAACTGGGGTTTTGCGAATAAAAATGCGTCAAAGAAAAATCATCAGAAATCCGTCGCAAACTAGGGTTTGCGACGGAATAACTCCTTGTTGCGACGGTAATCTTCCGTCGCGAAAGCTACTGTTTTTTTTGTAGTGAATATAGTTGAGACCGGAAGATTTTTTATTGATTTTGGCGGTATTAATTTATCGATAAATTAATAATTATTAATTTATAGAGAGTTTTTGATATCAAACAAAATTAAATTTTAATTATATAAATTTAAATAGAATGAATCGTACTAATTTATGTATTATGCTTAATTCAATGTATATTAGTTACAAATTCAATGTGACTGTGACATACAAGATTCGGAGCAGTACATACATTTAATTTGATTCATTGTATTTTTACAACAAAAATATTCGAGTGTATAATAGTGATAGCATGTCTTACCGTGTATATAAACAAGATAAAAAAAAAAACCATACCAAACAATGGCTTCTCATCTAAAAGGTGTCGCAAAAGCAACAATGTAGACTGATGAAATAAGAAAATCATTATGTGAGTACAAAATAGATAATTCCTCATGCACTCAGAAAGATCTCCAATTGTGGCTCGAGGATAAGTTTCATCTAAAAGTTAGTCAAGGTACAATATCAAATACTGTCAAACGATCGGTGATTATCTTTCGGAAAACTTAGAAAAATGAAAGGATATTGAAGCGGCATAAACCAAAGAAAATTTCTAGATATGGAGAAGGTTGTTTATGAGTGGTTTCTCGAGCACCAAGCCCGTGTTAATATGACGGAGAGCTAATTTTGGAGAAGGCAAGAGACACCATGAAACTTTTATACCCTCAACAAGATCGAGAGCACGCCTTTTTCTCAAGGTTGGCTTGAGAAATTCAAGCTAAGACATGGTATTAAGTCATTCCGTCGCTTGGAGAGCGTGGTTCGTTGATATACACGGGGATATGGAGAAGAAATTGGAGTCCATAAGTGGAAAAAAATAAACCAGCCTTCCTATGAAAGATGTTTTCAATATGGATGAGATTGGTTTGTTTCTGAGGTTACAAAGTGATCATTCTCTTCTCTGAGAAGCAACTTGAAGGAAGAAAACAGGACAAAGAAAGGCTCACGGTTGTTATCATGCAATGAGGATAGCTCACGAAAAATCCTTTATGGATTATTGGTAAGTATGCAAAGCCATGTTGCTTCAAGAATGTTAACATTAATGACTTGAATTGTCACTATCGTGCAAATAAAAGAGCATGGATGACAAGTGTCCTTTTTGATGAATACATTCGTTGGTTTGATAACAAAATGCACGGCGTAAGAATTTTTGTTTGTGGTAGATAATTGTCCGAAGACATCCAAAAACATTGAAGGGCTACAAAATGTTGAGTTGTTCTTCTTGCCACCCAACATGACATAAAAATTCATCCTTGTGATCTTTGGAATTATAAGAGCTTTCAAGATACACTATCGCGGGAGATTCTACCGTGGGATATTAGAAGGTTATGAGTTGGGACAACTGATCCAGGAAAGATTAATGTTTTAGATGCTATCAATTATGCGAGTCTCGACTTGGACGATAAATGTAAAACAAGAAAGCAGAGTAAGTTGTTTTAAATCAACGCAAAATTCGTTCAACATATGAAGTTTCAAGCAATTTAAATGAACAAACAACTCATGAAAAAAGACATTCATGAACTTGAGGTCATGATTAATGATCTAGGTTATCACAATAAAATGGATGTCAATAGCCTTTGTTAGATTATCCGGATGAAAATGACGCATGTTCGAGGTCCGGACAGCAGAAGAAATTGCAAATACCATTCTTGAAAATAATCTTGAAGATGATGTTGAAGACGATACAACACCTTTGGAACTCATTACACGTGAAAGAAGCACTCAACGCATCAAAGACACTTAACAACTTTTTGATGCAGTTCGAAAGCACCACACCCGAACTTTTGGATGCAATAAGGAAGATTAGAGATGAGCTTCAAGCAGATTTAAACTTTAAGAAAAAACAGACAACAATAGAATCATATTTTACAAAATTGTAACACATATATTTTTGTGATTATGGAGAATTATTAATTTATGATATTATTGGGATTGTATATCTATACAGGGATTTTCTAAAAATTATTATCTTATTATCTTATCGAAATTGGTCATTTTTTGAACTGGCCCAAGTCGGGACCGGAGAAAAATATTATTTTGAAGAGGTTATTAATTTAAAGAGTATAATTTTATGTAGATTTTAATTTAGTAGCAGACAATGCAGATTCACATAATTGATGTAAGGTTTCCAAGGATTTAATTATTAGTCAAACGTGAAGCTCATTTATATGATTAAAATCAATTAGAAATTGGTTTCAAACGAATTAATCATATATTGATACTATCTATCTACCATACGATGACAATTAATTCAAACGTTGAATAAGAATGACTCACGCTAATTTTGTAAAGAGCTGAAAAATGTAAGATTTATATCGACTTAATTTTTAATCATTGCTTTTTTGAAGGTTAATTAAATAGTCAATGTTTTGAATATGATTCAAAGTTTAAATAAACCATTTAGTAAACTTTAGATTTTCTTTATGAAAGAAAATTGAAGACACGATTCTTGTGATCTTAAGTCTATGAAGACTATTGTAATATCCTGACTTTCTAAAAATACAAAGTGGCTTCTTGCGAAACATGGAATATTGGCGATTTACGGATTAAAGTATTTTATGTATATATATATTATGGATATATATATATATATATATATATATATATATATATATATATATATATATATATATATATATATATATGTAAATATAAATGTAAATTAGAAATATGTATATTTGGAAACTAACTGATTATTTAATAATAAGGGTATTTAAGGAAAATAAAGATTATGTTAATTATTAGGAATTCTCCTATTTAAGGAAAAATAAGCTATTAGTTCTCTTAACCTTTGAATCTAATTTCCTTTCTTCCAATATCCCTCTGCATGGGTGAAAGTTTGAAAAGAAGAGGCTAGAGATTGCACCATTATTCCAAGTCGGATCTTTAACGGTATTAAAATCGTATTAACTGACGAATCGTCGCTGAGATGGAGCGCCGATTCAACACTGAAAGTTAGGACTTTATCGAGGTTTGGTGGGAATATCTTGCTAAGATAAGCGGTGAGATCCGAGTACGAGAGAGGATTTTGATGACGGCGTTTGAGGACGTAAACGTTGAAGCACTTAATTTACGTTTTTATTGTTATACTTTTAGACTTGTTATTCTTTGGCTAATTTCTTGTACTTCTT
The DNA here is from genome assembly GCA_026214975.1 of Gentiana macrophylla. NCBI lineage: Eukaryota > Viridiplantae > Streptophyta > Magnoliopsida > Gentianales > Gentianaceae > Gentiana > Gentiana macrophylla. The sequence continues at coordinate 40,234 of JAOBSW010000185.1, read as the reverse complement.
TTAGTACTTTCTTCTGAGAGGATGTCGATGCGTTATTTCAAGCCATTTGGTTTCTTCCTAATGGAATATATGTTACATTTCTATCTTTTAGTTGAGTTTCTATTCTTAGTAGCAATTATGATGGTTTTGCCGCAGTCTTTTAGCTTCCGCTGCTTGTCTAACTTCGATCACGATATAGTGTAGAGCTACATATAATGTTGAATTTATTTGATATCATATGCAAGCCGAGCGCTTCGCTTTCCGGATAAGATTTCGGCATCGAGGTCCGGGGCGCTATAACTATGTTAAGAAATATTCCCTGAGCGGAAAAGATTAAAATAGAAAGTTAGGGCATGTGCTTAAATCGGAGAACTTTATTGAAGTTCCTGTTCCAAAGTAAACACGTTGAGATAAATCTGCCGAAACTCAAGTCAACTCTTAGATATATGATATCTCATTTTAGAGTGATTGATTAGAAAGATTAAATACGAATGCGCTAAGATTCAAAAAGTGAAACAGATTTCCATGTATATTTTCTTGCATTAATAATCTTAATACAGTAAGGCCCGATAAAAGCGAACTAAATAAATGTTATTATGTTCCGGTTCTTATAGAAGTGAACATGATTTTCGGTTACTTGTTAGGATTTAGTTGATATATTCAATTGTAAAGAATAAATGTTGTTATTCGATAAGGCTGAGTGTTAATTGAATCTAGCATACTAGATTGATGTCACTATATAGCTGATATATGTGATGAAATCTCAATATAAATGTTTATATGTAGGCTGTTATCCTTAATATTTGGTGGTCGCTCTGTGATATAGTCTCTGGTGGAAGAGAATCGTATAATCAAATGCCATTCGGGATGATGTCTGATCCGGCGTGATTATGAATCATGTGGGTAATGCGTATCTATTTTTAAGATGACTGAAATACCCTTTTATGAAAAATGTTATATAAAATCTAGAAAGTCGTTCAAAAGCTAAACATACCGATGTTTGTTGGCTTGCGACAATTACTTCCACAAATAACTATTGTTAATCTCTATGACTATTTTTAGAAATAGTCAAGTGTACTCAAGTGAAGTGCATAATTCGGAAAGTCTGAAGGTCTTGAGCTAGGCACGAATAAGGAGATTGATGAACTACTTAGGAACTTCAAGCTTTTTCAGCCAATTTGTTATTTCACAAAGGCATGTCGTATGGAAGGTCGGACAAATTCAGCGATTTACGAGATAAAATCTACAAAATAAGAACAGTAATCACTAACCAAACAGGTTTATTGAAACATATTAGGTCATGAGAGCAACAATGCTGCTAGGTGGTATTACTAGATTAGCTAATTAATACATTAATGAAATTAGTTACTCTCTCTATGTATATTTTGGGGAATGGAGCAGGGATTTTCATTCAAAGGGCTTGGATTTTTCTACATGTATATATAGTTGTCTACACACGAATCTTCTTCCGAGGTTGAGCATTACTTCAATTTCACTTGTGGATTCGTGAATGAATGTTGAGTCAATACTCCTCGAATGGTTAAGTAGTATGCAGGGAGACCGCAGATACGATTTTTAGAGGATCGTAGCCGGAAAAGCCTACTGGTGTCCTGCCAAAATGTTGAATGAAGCGTATTGTATGTCATTGCCACATTACTGTCATTTTCCAATTTACAAAGCTTATATTAAAAAAAAATAATGATACATCTTCCGGCTGAAAATATATATGGAGACCCTGCAATAGCAAGCATAAATTGCTGGAGGAAAAAAGAAAAGAGAAATGTTATGTACCTTCAGCCTTTTATTGCATGAAAAACTATTCTTTATGAATTTACGATGATGAGTTAAAAGATGTTTGTATAGATGTCGATGTGCAAACTATAGTATTTATTTGATATGAATTACAATCCTAACTTGATCCCCTTATCTCTTTTTCTCTTTTTTTTGAATAAATCCTTATCCTTTTCTAAAATGGCGAATTAATTAGAGCCTTTATCAACCATAAATTACCTATTCTAGAAATTAAGATCGAATAAATAAACAGTGAGAAATTAAGATCGAATAATAAATAAATAGTGATGAAAGGGAAAAGAAAAAAAAAAAGGCCGGGTCCTATAATTCATGCGCTCAATTAGCTATAGTTATTTTGCTCTCGACCCGGACATACAGTACTTGATCTAAACTCCAACATTTTTCTTTAACCAAAAGAAAAGTGACTATCTTTTACACAAACGCTGTTTACACTTCACCAAGCGCCGAAGTGGGTTTTCGCTTGAATATTCCACACGCGCAGAATTCCGACCATTAAATGAGTCCGGAAAATATATACTATTACGGCCCAATTTATGGTCGGTTACGCAGCAATTCCGTTAAGCAATTTAGTCGAATACGATCATTATAATCGATTTTTATTCCCAGTCGAGAATTTTGAATGCTTTTTCAATACTTCCCGATACCGGTCGAGGAAAGACATTCCGACTAAAATCGAGTACAAATTTTTTTAATATTCTCGTCTAAATTGGTCCGGAATCAATAGTGTGAATTAACTCTTATATATTTGTTGTTATCCTCGACCCAATTCTAATCTGAACGTGTAGAAAGATTCGGACTAATGTCGTCGTAATGATGCTGACTATGTATGAGTTTGGAAAACTTCAAACATTTCGCTGTAATGGTCGAGAATCAACCAAGTGACTCTCAGCTGGCATTAATATTCCGACTATATTCGGTGATGGATAATGTAGTAATAAATCTTGGCCAAACTTTGGTCGAGAATGAACGGCTTAAAATAAAATAAAAAGTGGCGAAAATTGAAATTGGAAAAAAGCGCGATAAGATAAAAATTGGCATTAAAAGATATTCCTAAAGAAAAAGATTTCAACTCTATTGTGGAACAGGATTAGGAAGTTTGCACGTTGACATTTATATATAAACATATTTTATGCCGAATAGAAACTCATAAATCAGAGTCTTCCTATAATAAAAAGGTATTATTTCTTCAATTCTTTTGTTTTTATTTATATTTCTTCTTGAGAAAAACTGATATTCTTTTTCCCTTTTGTTATACCGATATCTGTTATGTCGCGTTACTACGGCAAATTGTCTTTGCAAGCCTTTATTTTCATTATATTTATCTTACTTCATATTGAATCGGCATTTAAAAAGATTTATAACATCTCAAAATCTTTTTATTCTCAGATTATCCTTGTAGGTAAAGGTTTAGATTTTGGTGCCATGTATGCTAGACATGCATTTCTGTCTCGTAGGAAATAAAAGACACCTTTTCCAACTATTTTGTTTTTTTCTTATAACTTTTCCAAAAAATTTTTGACTCTTTTTTCGTTATCGCTACAGTGTCTAATCGGCTTAAGTAAGATGTTTGGAATTCGAAATATTGTAGATTTCTCAAATCTTGTTGGAGAAGTCATAACATTTGTGACCGATACTTCCGCAAGGTACTCTCAGAGCGCTGAGTCAGAATACTGTAATTTGATCAGTTGTCTTGTTCCATTACCTTTGTGATATGTTACACCTATTCAATAGTTTTTTTTTGGAATTTTTTCCAGGTAAATTGTTGCGATAAATTCTTTTTTATATAGTTTATTGGAGCATGGTTTAGGAGCTTTTAACTGTTGATGTAATATCCTATATAGTTTTACTTAAAGAACAGGGTTGGTAACTTGGGATAATTAATTATCTGTTTGTCTTTTCAATTTAGTAACACTCTCTGATATTAGATTTTTAAGATAAATATTGGATTTGTTCAAAAAAAAAAAGGGATAAATCTTGGATTCACAATGTGTTTTAAAATACATATTAATACATACTTTCTTAACCCAAAATCAATATTAGTTTGACGTTAGAAAGGAAAAAAGAAAAAAGAAGAAAAGCCAGAGCGGCGTTTTACTGAAGAGAAGTGGTGTAAAGGGTTTGGAGGTTGATCGTCTCTCCGCTTTTTCATAACTCATACCACCATTTATCACTGCGGATGAGATGCATCGAAAACCCTCTTTTTTAGAATCAGGGTTCTCGAAATTATCTAATCAATCATAGGTTGTTATTTTTGTCGAGGGGAATCGAGTAATCATTTGTTTCAAAATTAAAGCTTGGCTTTTTGACCAAAAGTTTCTACAAATTAAAAGATAAAAGCGATTGCTCAACCATATTTAAATATCATTATTGCTTAGTGTTGTTCTTCTTTATTCGATGTTTTATATATATATATATACTTATATATTGCTCAGTTGAAAAAAAAAAAAATAGGGTACAGAAAAGAAAAAAGTCGGCCAAAACCTCCTGGAAGTATTATTTTTGTTTTTGCTTTTGGTTGGTACAGTATTATATTTTTTATTTTGTTTTGCTTTTAGTTGGTACAGTTTTACATTTTAATTTATGATTTAATTGTAGTAACTTGCAGGTACTATTGTTTGCCTATTATTTTCCAGAAGGAAGAACAAAAAAGGGATGAAAGTAAATGGGTTGCAAGAGGGTAGTAAATATACATCTAAAACTTGGCCTGACTGAACAATGATAATGTGGGAGTGCTTTTTAAAGTATATGCGATATAATAAAATGATGGCGTACAAGTGGCGCGTGATCCAATAAATTTCACAGGGCCATCTAAATGGTCTAAAACTACATATTTTAATACACAAAACTTCACAAGCCACCGTGCCTTAAGCATCAATTTTTATGCACAAACGATGACTTTTTATAACAAACTATATGGGGCTTTAATACTAAATTTTTTTTTTTAAACCTAGCCAAATACGTGCATCCCCTGGGAGGTGATGGAGTCCGGGCTTCCTGCAGTATAGTGTCGCATCATTTTATTTTGAAATGAAGGAAAATAAAAATAAAATAAAATAAAAGAGAAGACGACTTAATGGTTGTTTTGAGTCCTTTTGGTTAAAAAAGGAAAGAATATTTCTTGTATTATTATTTATTTATCTGGTTTTATTTGTGTATTGTTTTGAAGCACTTAATTGTTATGGGCAAAGTATGGTGTATGTGTTACAGGTGACCTCATTCAAGACTGCGTTTAATTCCTGCAGGGATAAACGACTTTAAAGACTTAACTAGCATCCCGACGGCACTGCATGGCGCCATGGCGTATTAACTTACGTCTTTTTGTGCTAAGTATGGATAAGTAGGCCATAATTAGATTCGCCTGCGGCTAGTGTTGCTAAGAAGTCTTTTACGTGCAGGAAATGAGCCTAGCTGATTAATTAACTACAGCTTAAAACATATTTCGAGGAGTCCTAAAGATACAAATACGTTGGTCTTTGGTAAGCTAATTTGACTAGTAGGAGTGTTACGCACATACGCAGCAGTGCTAAATTATGAAGTTATTGCCAGACTACGACCTTGCTCATTTTATTGCTGTGGTTAAATATGGGTACTATCCTATCTCATCGCTTATATACTTTCGAATTTATTCAGACAAGCTTGTTTTCAGCTCGGTAATGTGATCTGAGGGTTACTTTGATGGTGATGCTTCAAAATCAATGTCTTATTTTATTTATTTGTCTCTGGCAGATGAGAGCTGGGATATTTATTTATCTTTTATGTTTTGTCGTTTAAGTTCACAATAGTAATAAATATATTTAGTCAATTGCAGACCTTCTTTTCCGGGCCTCTGAATGTTGTCGGAACAACATTTACGCTTTCTGGGCTTGGTTCGACATTGTTGTCGCTTAAGTTTCCCGCTTCGTTTCCGCTTTAACTTTCTGTGTAATTACGAAGACTTTACGTATATAATTGATTTAAATAATAAATTATATATGTGTCGGGTGTTTATTTCCTCGGATAAGACATAGCGGTGTTCGAAACGCCACCGTTGCTAACTATTACCCCGCAAAGGAACAAAATATGTGAATGGGGACTCCGATTTGTTTGAATAAACCTCACATGCTAAGTGATGGTTGTTTTTATTTATTTTATGCCAGATTTGTCTCGGAAATGGCAAATTTGTCCGATCTTGCTCTGACGTAAATGCCAGCGAGAAATAGCCAGACGCATCAAAAAAGCTTGAAAACTACATTTCATTTGCAGCGCTTTCCAAATCCTTGCGCGTCAGCTTTGCCAGTGATGAGTATTTTGAGGAGCCTACGGTTACGACAATGAGACTCTATCCGACAAGCTCGGGTCAGAGATGATGGCAATATTGATATCCGTGGAGATATATAGTTTGGTCGAGGTAGAATCGGTTATATCTTACGTGAAAGTTTCCAGGATTTAAAGGCAACAAAGGTTTCGAATCATCGGGATTGTCGCTGGCGCATCGAAGAAGACGGTAGCATGAGCACCGGCCAGTCCTTTTCAATGGCACCGAGATTCCCTTACCACGTCAAAACGCATACTTCCGCATTTTAATGGCCGCTTTGAGATGGATACTCATTGTTTTATCCAGGAAGATGGTCACTTTCATCACAGCCCAGTGAGACTTCGGACTTCGCTTTGATAGTCATAGCCGGAGGCGGTGGTGGAAATTTAGCACTTTTGGAGGCCAAACACAAAGTACGAACGCGTGATCAAGACGAGAAGGCGGAAGTTTGCCGCGGATGTTGTGTACCTTGCACCGTGTGGACAATTTTGTGCCTTTCGGTGAATCCGGCAATGGTTTGGAGTCTTCAGCACTACGACACATTGACCATCATGTAGATATTCATTATAGTTACATATTTTATGCCAAAACATCCTGAATTTCTCGATTATTTTAAAAGCAGGCTTTTTTAATGAACTAGTGGACTCTAACCCTTAAAATATATCGTCAAAACTATTGATGACTTTCATTGTTCCATATTACAAGAAAAAGCCACGATTCGAGTTCGGATGGGTCGGTCTTATATCACTAGTAAATTCCCCAAGTGTATGAAATTGATATAGTAAATGGGGACATATGGAAGAGATGTATAGCCTCGGAAGCATGGCTGTCTTCGGTTAATTAAGTACCTACACCGTCGCTGCATGCCTCAAGATTTCCGGAAGCGGTATTAATCAAAGCCAATCATATTTATTTCACCGACGATGATCGGGAATACGTATTACTATGAAGGACCAAAAAGGCGGTGGCATGGACAATGGTATATATAATAGCTGGAAGCGGGAACCATCGAGCCGTAGTTTATCGATGGTGAGCCGCTGTTAGCCAAAGCTTCTCCATCCAATTGGATTACTCCGTGTTTTTTTAGTCTTGAACACGTAGTCTTCCATTCTGCCCCACACCGTAGCATATCCGGGTTTCAGAGAAAGAAATTTGCTTTTATATATTATTATTATTAGTGGTAGAGTACAAACAAATGTTTTTATGAATGTGTTGTTTTTTCCAGTACGATATTGGTCTTTTATGCTTTGGAGGTTTAAGCATGAAACTATGTAATTTAAAGTTAAAAACAAGCAAAATTCGAACTTTTAGGATATCGGATTATTGTGTATGTCAAGAAAGTGAAACAAGCTCTATATTCTCCGTGGAACCAATCGAAGACTCACCAAGAGGCCGGGCCTGGAGAAGTGTATTCAATTGCGTGCATCAAGAGGGTGGAGTCTGATCGAGCTCAAATAGGTAGCTTCACAGAGTGGCCATCGCCAGGTGATACCGCCGAAAGTACCCGAATACAGTGAGGTCCTACATCACGCTACTCACAGGGGACAAACAGGCTGCCAAAGTGTCATTAAAAGGAGGACACGATGTAGGGGTATTTATGGTGCATCGAGACAAAGATTCACAGCGGCTAGGCTTGTGGGATTTGTGCCTATAAATACGCTTGTTATTCTCATTATCCGAGTGTGCTGAAATCAGAAATTCAAAGCAGCATAATAAATATCTCTTTCCGGCCTGCGGTTTTTACCTCCCACCGAGGGGTTTTTCCACGTTAAACTGTGTTCTTAACGTTTATTTTTTCTCAACTTTGATTGTTTTATGTTTGATTGCCTACGTCGCTTTCTTGCATCAAAGCTATCTCCATCCGCTTTATAAATGTTAATTGTCGTAGGAAGGTGAGAAAAACGAACTGCATGACGATCAAACTTCATCTTCACCAAGACGCCCGGCAGAAGCGCGTTGTAGTCTGCGTGATAAAGAAGTTGTAATCTTTAGCATGGTTAGATGTCGGCCCGATAAACGGCTAAAAAATCGATAAATTTACTGAAGAGCAGCTTTTGGTCTGTGGCAAATCAAGATCGCGCAATCGCTTGAAACAATGGGGTTTGTGGAATCCTTTATCGACCGACCAAATACAAGTGCGATTAGATGCTGCGGTCACGGAAGAAAGCACATTCAACCATCATGTTGTGCTTATCTCGATGATGTTATCCACCGAGGTTCTTTGAGGAAGACACCATGACCAAGTTGTGGAAGAAGCTTGAAAGCCTCAGCGCCATATGACTAAGCCACCGACTCAACAAGCTTGGTCAAAATGAGAGGTTGTTCACTTTGAAGATGCACTAAGGAAGTCCAATCGTAGGGAAACATCTGGACTAAATTAACACAATATTGCTTGATTTAAGAAATATTGATGTTAAAATTGGAAGATGAAGATCACGGCCACAATCCTACATTGCTGTGCCAAATTTACCGGCATCGTATGAAAACTTTAATGCGATCTTTCATAGTCGAAGATCGGTAGCTTTCGGTGACGTGAGGTCCGCCTTATACATGCCAAAGGAGTTTAGACCGCAAGTGGCTGAAACAGAATGATCGAGTCTATGAAATTTAGCCAGCAAAGCGACAATAGTGGAAAAGGATATGGACGAGAAGAAGAAAAGAAGTCGCTGTCAAAGGGTCCTAAGTCGCGATTAATGCGTCTCAGGGATCATCGTGGAATATGGTGATAATGGAAGTCCAATTGTCCAAGGAAGAAGAAACAAACAGAAGGTACTTGCGGTACGCAGCCTTTGAACACCGAAAGCGACTGATGAAGGATGCAGTTGCAGTTGCCAGGGATTCTACACACCATATTGATGTGTGGATACTTGGTCCTTGGAGCATCCTACCGCTCATATTTGTCCAAACCAGGGAGTGGTTTTCTACTTATGAGCTTGAGTATAGGATGGTGGTCAACCTATATGGCCCAACAAAGAAGGTTTGCAAAGTTGTGAGGTAAAACCGGTGAAGTTAAGGAGGTAGGATGGTAAATTTGTACATCGAAAGATGTAAGACATGTTCCATGGGATGACCAAGAATTTGGTATCTCTTGAGTCTAATGGATGACATGTCTTCAATTTGTAAGTGGTTGAAAGGTGGAAGCACCGAATGTCTTCAAAGATTCAATGTAGTCCTCAAAGGCATCAAGAGGGGAACTCTGTATATGGACAAAGGATCTATCAGATGTCGCCTTCTTCTTTGTTGCATCCTCAAGAAAGTTCCCAGCCTCACGTGACTTCAGTGTGGCACGTGAGACTTGGTCACACGGGTGAGCCGGGCATGTATAGTTGCTTTCTTCAAGGAGTTTTCTTGGGGATATAAGGTCATAAGAATCTGGACTTTGTGAACATTGTGTGTTTGAGGAAGGTTGTATAGAAGTAAATTTTCAGCGAGGGTTGCACACAGCAGCGCATCACTTGATTATATCCATTCAGACCGGGCTGGTCCGTGAAAAGTTGAGTCATTGGGTGGTCGCGCATATTTTATTGTCATTCATAGATGACTATTCAAGGATGACTTGGGTGGTGATGGATGAAGAACAAAAGTGGTACATTCAATAACTTCTAAGTAAAGTAAAGACCCCTAGTGGAAAATCAATTAGGGTAAGAAAATCAAGCTTAGCTGCTGCACAGGATAATGAGTCCAGGAATTGCTTTGGGCGGATTTTTGATTCATTTTCAGGCAAAATGAGGGTATTGCATGACATCATATCAACAGAAGGAATACACCACAGAATGGTGTAGCCGGAAGGATGGTGAATCAAACTCACTTGGAGAGGAGCAAGATGTATGCTTTCTCAAGTCCCCGGCGGTTTATCAAGGAGATTTTAGGTATTTGTTAAGACAGCTCTTGCTACTTAATCAGCAGGGAGTCCTCACACAAGAATCAATCTCAAGACACCATTTGAGATGTGGTCAAAGTGCCCCCGCTTGACTACCTCGCCTCACAGGGTTTGCAGGGAGTACAAATTACTGTCGTGTTAGTGAAGGGAAGTTAGAACCAAGAGCGAAGAAGCGGAGTGTTTGTGTAGGTACGGTGATAAAGAGTAGAAAGCGATATAGAAATTTGGTCATCACAGAGTCCGGTGAGTAATCCGCGCGAGGGACGTTGTGTTTGATGAAAATTCTATGTTAAACTCATCGGAGTGGGGAAATCATGTGAAATCAGAGCAAAGGTCAACTGACAGTGTCAGAAACAGTGGAGCTTCAGGTGGAGCCCATCGATATGCACAAATCGCTGGATCCAAATCCCAACACTGAGATCGATACGGATAATGGAACCAGAATCTGACCAAGTTTATCTTTGAGACACCGCTAGAGCGCTATAGCAAACATGGATCGTAGTCCAGAGATTTGCCCCGCTGCCAGCACAGAAGATCTAATGTCGGGATACCTCCATGAGATATAAGATATGATGATTTGTACCGATATGCACTCCAAGTTGCGTACATAAGTAGTAGATACTTGAACCAACTACTTACAGGGAAGCGATGACATGTACGAGAAGCATCTCATGGCATGCGGCCATGGGAGAAGCGAAATAGAGTCATTGTTGAAGAATCGTATTTGAGGTTGGTCAAACAAATTCTCGCGACAAAGGGAGTTGTGACTTGTAAATGGATTTCAAGAAAAGTAGCGAATAACAAAGCGCGTATGGTCGGGTAGGCGCGCACGCTTAGTTCTGAAGAGTGATTCGGTCAAAAGGAAGGAGTTGACTTTGATGAAATATTTTCACCAAAGGATCAGACACGCTTCAACCGAAAGTAAGGTTACTTTCAGTAGTGCTGGCAATGCCAGATTCTGGAACTTGAGCAATTTAGATGGAGCCCGCTTCTACATGTGCGTAAAATTGGATAAGGAGATATACATGATACAAATTTGAGGGTTTTCAAGTTCCCGAAGAGAAAATTATGCTTACCAAGTTAAAGGAAATCATTGTATGGTTTCAAACAAGCTCCAAAGCAAGGGGTATAAAAGGTTTTGACAGCTTCATGTTTCACAGGGTTACAACGAAGTCCATACGATCTGCTGTGTTTACTTCATGGCGAAAGATGGATCATATATCTATCTTGTTCTCAGATGTGGATGACATACTGATAGGCTGCGCAATAAGGAAGTCTCCCGACTGTTCCAAAATCTGAAGAACCTTCTTAGTGCCGAACTCAGCCCAAAGGATTTAAAAGTGCCTGCAAAGAAAATCTTGGGGACGGAGATCTGGAGAGATAGTGAGTCGTGAAAAAGTTGTTAACTTGTCTCAGGGGAGTTATATCTGAAGATATTATTTGCCAAGTTTGGGATATTCACAGCCAAAACCAATAGATACTCCTATGGTGACTTGTTCAAATGTTCATTTGTCCATTTATAAGCCACGGTCGGTCAAGAGGAGGAGTATATGTCAAAGTTCCACTATCACTTTTCGTCTGCTTAATGATACGATGTATGCCGTAGCTTGCACAAAGGCTTCATCTGGCAATAAAGCGATAAGTGTTGTCGGCGAGGTTTATGGCTCAACCTGGAAAGGAATTTTCTTGGAAAATTTGTTAAAAAGGATATTCAGTGCCTCACAGGCAAGTGGTGACGTTGGTCTCACGTATAGATGGATAATCTTAGTCCTGGCACCAGCATCTTGTGATCTCTTGATTATGCAGTGATGCTAATGATAGAAAATCAATGACTTGGTTATGTGTTTACATTGGGAAATGCGTTAAGTCGCTTGAAAGCTACTTCTTTCATGCCACAAGAGCCTTATCAACTCTTGACAGAACATACAACCTAATGGGCTACCATGGAAATTATCCGCTTGAAAGGGCTAGTCGAGTGATTTGGGGGTTGTGACCCGAGGATCAGCCGATATATATTGTAGCGACCTTAGTCTGCGATATGTTTGAAGCAAGGATCGGAGTTCATCACAGAGAACCAAGCATATTGATGTCGAGTATCATTTCTTGAGGAATGAGAAGAGGGTTGTAGTGAAGAAAGATTGTGATTAAAGGAGATCCTGGCGATATGTTCCTTAAGCTGGCTTCACAGAGTGAGTTCCAGTTTATGTCCGACTTGGCATGGAACATTCCAAAGCTTATAACTGCTTTACAGAACCTAATCGAGGGGCGATCACCGGGAGTTGGATGTTTAATCAGGAGATAGTCCTGGTACAAGTACATCCTGCGTTGGCGAATGCATCCGTACAAGTACATCCGGTTACGCACTGCAGTTTGACTACGAGGAAAGCTGAAGTCAAGGCGGAGATTTGTCGGCAAAAGTGGCTTAAACTTACATCCGGTGGAACTAATCACGAAGACCTTCACCGGGTGGATTGGTGGTGAGAAGTGTATTCAGTTCTGCGGCATCGTGAGGGGTGGAGTCTCTTTGGAGAGCCAAGCGAGGTAGTTTCAAAGCGGTGGTAACCATCAAACAGGTGATAGTTCATTGTACTTCGGAATACGCAGGTCCCATCCGCTGAATTTCCTCATATGTAGCAAATATACAGTGTCATTAAAAGGAGGACACGATGTAAGGTATTTACGGTGCATCGACAAAGATTCCTGGCGGCTAGGGTTTGCAGGATCTGTGCCTATAAATACAGCTTTGTTGTCTCTATTATCCGAAAGTAAAAGTTGGAAATACGTAAGGTCGATGGCATAATAAATATCTCTTTTACGCTCGCCGTTTTTTACCTCTCCAATCGGTGTTTTCGCGTTAATCTGCGTGTTCTTGCTGTTTACTGCTTTCTCCTTTGATTGTTTATGTTTGATTGCTACGTTTACATTTCTTGCATCACGAAGTTATCTCCATCAGCTTTATATGAAGGTAGTTAGAACATTTTCCCGCCAAAATGTTTGATGTGGCGATGTTTAAGGATACAGCAATTTATGATCTGGTACAGTATGCTAAATGCACAAGATGCATGCAACAAAACATGTGAGGGAAACCTTAGGACCTTTGAAGCTGAGTTTAATCCCAAGTTTATATTCTGAATTTAATCTCTCACAGATGGTGAGACTATACTCATGAATTTTGATCCTTGAGGCACGTGGCAATATGTGAACTGAATCGGGATGAGGGATCGGAACAAATTAAAGGAAGTCAAAGTTTCAGGTGCAGATGTTGCTCTGATAGATGTGATAAACTAAAGGGCAAGGAAGGAGGGGCAGATGTGGTTGAAACATATTCATTCTGGAACGTTGTTCATACTTGGGCCTATCGGGGGTCAAGACTACTCAATAGGCAGATAAGTGATATGGTTAAGTTTATCAAGCAAGTTGTTAAAATTTTTTATTTTTAAAGGTCCATATGCTTTTGTGCAGAATGGAAGTTTGGGAGATTTCCAGATTAGTTACGTGACATCAGACTCTGGACAGTTTATGAGTATAATAATGACTTGAGGTGTGCAGTTTTTGGGGCCATTGGAACAAAAAAGCATGGAGGACAAAAGATAGCTCCTGATCTTCATCTGTGGTCACATCTCCTTGGTGGTGTACAATACTCCAATTTGCCGTCTTGTGGATGGGAATTCAAACATATACTCTCACGGACTGCGACTTACCGATTAGGCGGAGCAGAAGAGAAAAAATTCTTGAAATTAGTTCTCAGTATATAAGCTGCAGTCTAAAAAAATCCGGAAAAAAAAAAAAAGATATTTTAGAAGTGATTTGACTTACAACCTAGACTATGGAAATTTTAAGGGTTGTTTCTTATGGCACTGTGATATAAGGCCTTTTGTTCAAGAAAGGCAATAACATCTTAATATTAACATTAATACTACAATAAATAAAAATTTTTTGGGGGCTTAGACCCGTATGCGTAACAGCCTCATGATCATTTCGTGGTAGTTTCAGGGCCGCCCCGGCGTAGGGTGGGTCCGCCAACTTCTACTGAACTGGGTGGGTGAGAGGGTTGGAATGACGAGAACATTTCTTAGCCAATTAATACGGGAATTGAAAGAAGTTCATCATAGTACCTAAATAAGTTGTTTTCTTTTATTTCTATTTTAATTAGCCTGCAAATAGTCCATGATTCTCAGATGTAACGTCATCATGTTATTTTTCATCGAAAGGGTGTTCTGGGCCGGTAACACGCTCATACACAGCGCAAATATATCGCGGTGATCTCATCAAGTTGATTCGCTGTAGGATCTGTATCCTACATTCTAAGATCCTCATACGCATCAGCAGTGAAGATACGCCGATGTGGCACAATCGGCTGTGTAAAAAAGCAGATCTTAGCTTTATGCATTGCTGTTTTTCATCATCTCTTTATGAGTAAATTTATCTTAATAATAGCTTGTATTAGCTAAGCTCTCTGTATTATCTTTACTTTGTACAACTTGTACATTAGGTACAATACAAATTCACCATTATTTAGGACACTATTTCAACAATTCGGTCCGTGAGTTCGATGAGGGCGGCGAGGATAGCCGCTTGAGCTTTCAAGTGTTGTGATATGCTAGATTTTTATAATGTTAACACTAAACTATGTTCTTTCAATATGTTACTTCTTTATCAAATCTTGTTGCACTTTATTTCAAGACATATGCAGTATTTCTTTTAGGCTACCTTGTAAGACAAGTTTGCGTTTGTTTTAAAAGATATCGTTCTCGTATCTTTTTGATTCGTTGATGTGAGAATACATTCCTATCTTCTCAAAAAAAAAAGAGAATACATTCCTATCTTTAGCATGTTTGAATTTCTATTCTAAGAATGCGTATGTGAATTTCCCATCAAAGTGTTTAAATTAGCTTTATTTACTTCTATCACGACGTAAGTAGTAAATCATTTATAATATAGAATTTGTTTAACGACCTCTACGCTACTTCGAACGTTTTTCCTAGATAAGGACTCGGTGATCCTAGCACGAGTATGCTATATATGCTCGTTTTCATATCTTGGATGTGTTGTTAAGGGTGTTCACACGCCGGTTTGGTCTGATTTTGAATCTTCCAAACCAAACCAACAATTTCGGTTTACCAAACGATGAAAGCAGTAACCAATCATAATCCGCTTTGCTCTTGGTTCGGCCATTTCGGCTTGGTTTATGCGTTCACTGATTTGGTCTACTCGGTTTCTCGGTCTACAATACAATGAATCTGACAACCAAATGTTGTACTAAGTTGACCTCAAAAAAAAATACTCCCGATTATAGATCTAAATTGATTTCATCTAATTTTTTATTTCTTTTTATTATTTGAGAAAGAAGAAAACAAAAAAATGCAAAAGTTCTTTAAATAAAAGTACAAACATTTTTTGTTCTTAATTTTATGGTCAAATTAACATTGTTGGACATTTTTTGCTTTTTACTTTATCTTTTTTAAGTTTGTATAAAACCGAAATGATTTCACGAGAATAGAAAACATTTGAAGCGTTACTTTGACGTTTTGCTTGCTCCAATATTGTTGAAGTAAAATTTTGGACTTATTTTCAAACGTATAATTTTTAACAACATCTAACTGCATTATTTTTTTTTTTTTTTGTTTAAAAGAGTAGAAATCACATTATTTTCAAGTGGATATTGGTTTGGTTTTGGCCTGGTTCGTCTCGCCTCGGTTCTTGGTTTCGTGGGTTAAAAACCAAAAACCAAAACCAACTAGAATCGGTCCGATTGGTCTTGTGCCGGTTCGGTTTTACAAGATTTTAAGCAATCGTGATAAACGTGTTCGGTTTGTCGGTTTTAAAACAATATAAACACTCTATGTGTTGTTAAGTGACTTGTACTTGAAAGAATAATGACTCATTCTAATATTCGTGTCCTAATCCATACACTTTGATGTGCTGACTGGGGAAACACTCCTTTAAGTTTCTTTGTTTCCTATGTTATTTATTTATTTATTATTAAAAAGACTCCCAAAGCAGGTTTCCATAATGTCATTACATCCCTAAAATAAAAGATAAAGAATAGAGTTTTTGCCTCAAATAATTCTCCATACTGGTTTGTCCCTGTTTATTTTGTAGCATTAACAAAGCAGAATCCCTATTTGTGGATGCACTATTCTTCGCCCCAAATATATTTAATTATTAAAAATTATGCGAGACTGGATAGGGATGCTTGTTAGGTGAAATAACAAATATTTAATGTGTATAAATAGGGTTGTGAGGTAAGAATATGTATTATTTAATATTATTTGAAATGTTATATGGATAAGGATAGTGGACGCTCATGTAGGGACAAGTGAATTGAGACAATAGAAAATAGCAAGCATGTATTATTTTATATTATTTTAGGGATAAAATTTGTGAACTTCTGTGGCGGAGCCGCCTTAGAGTCCGTTCATTTTAGTGATCCTCAATAGTGTTGTGGAAAACGATGGAAGCTGAGTGTATTTTTAGGCGCGGGACATCATCAAGCTTGTGGTTTTTAAGAGAACTTGAAAAAGTATACTTGAAAAGTAAAAATTTGAAACTTGAAAGTATGCTTGAAAAAGCAAAAATTTGAAATATATGCATAAATGCATGAGCCGCCCTCGTCTAAATTTAGCGCCGGGGCTAAAAAAAAAATTAGGCCATCGCTTTAAAAAAACAAGCGATTGCAATATATATAAAAAAATAAAACAAAATCAAGTGCGCGTGATACTTAAATTGGGTTTTGGAAAGAAAAAAAACCCCTCTTTATCTTGTTTCATGGTCACCAGTTTAAAAAAAAATTATTGTAGATTGAGAAGATTAATAGTCAAATTATTGCCTAAGATACTTTAATCTTGTACCATTGGCGTAGAATATATTCCCTTGTTAAATATAAATATGATATATATATAATATTGTGTCGAGGATTCGTGGAAACTAGCTAAATTCATTGATTAAAGTCCAGAGGCTGATCTTGCTAAATGTGGCGAGGCGCCAGCTTTCGTATGAAGATGTTTGAAAAGTATACTTACATTTCAGCGCGTAGGCAGCAGCATGAAGTGGCCAGAACCGAAAGGGGCGTAGTTTCGCAATGTTAACTTTTGAAAGCATATTTTGCGATGTTATTTTTGAAGTATATTTTTCAAGTTTCCCGTTTATTTATCTTCTTCTTTGTTTTCCATGTCATATATACTTGTTGTGGGTATACGAGTTGTTATTGTTATTCTTACTATTATACTATTATTATTCCAGCGTATGTGTGTGGGTTGATAAAAACAGAAAACTCCAACCCTTCACCTTCCTTAAAAAGAAAAAAACTAACCCTGTGTGGAATAGGACTAGGAAGTTTGCACATTGACATCTATAAATATGAACATCTTTTACGCCACATAGTAAACTTATTTATAAATCAAAGTCTTTTATAATAAAAAGGTATACATAATGTCTTTCATCAATTTATTGTTTTCTTTTGGGTTAGAGAATACAGTTGTTTTTTTTCTCTTATGCCGACAACTGTTACTCCATGTAGTTATTGTAGATTTCTTTCAAAAACTTTTATTTTTATCCACATGATTTTATTGGTATACCATGCATATTATATGTCTTACTAAATTATATTCTAAAAAGTTGATTCTTGACCCAAATATCAATTTTTCTAAAATCTACTTACATTACTTTCAAAAGTGGATATTAACTCAATAATTGTTTTTAATAGGTCGATTGTTATAAAATTTTTAATATTAAATGGATAATTCCGAAATTAATATATATCATATGATTTTCCTTGTTTTTCTTCCGGTAAGTCTTGGTGGTTGATCGAATGAATCTGGACCAAGGACGTTGATTTCATGTTGAAACCTGTGATTTAGATTCATCCAAATGATGTAGTGATTGCCTGATTTGGGTGACTTCGTGAGGTTTTTATTTTATTTTATTTTTTGTTAGCCGCAACATAAATCGTTTTGATTTACATGTTTCTCTATATGCATATATGCATATGCATCACTATTTAATGAGGAGTAGTTTATATTTTTATTTTTGCAGACATATTTTAGGGAATATTGTGGCTACAATTTCTTTTCACATTTTAATGATGGATATAGTTTAGGGGGAATGAGGCTCAAGGACAAAAATATTTTATTAATTAAGAGATAGGACAAGTTTGAAAAAATGTTGCATAAAGGACAAAAATGTATCTTAAAAGACCCTTTTACCCTTAATGTTAATTAAGCTCTAAACGCATCTCACTTTTCACGGTAAAATTGTCGAAAAATTGTTGGTTCACCGAGATTTTGCAGAGGACTCAAAATCATCGCATAAATTGGATGGATTTTACTAGAACGCAAAATTCATCACTAATTTGGAAGCATTAATACTCAAATCGATCTCATATCGAAGCTCTGCAAGCGTTCGAAGCTGTACGATCTCAGGTAGGGTTCTAATTGTGCGAAATTCATTTTGTTAGAAAAATTAGGGTTCAAAAAATTAGGGTTCAAATTCACTTTTCCCCTCTTCCTTTCACCTGTTCAGAGAGGATTACAAGTGAATTAACTGCGCGAAAATGGCGAAAACAAGATCCAAAATAGCTGTGAAGCAAAGATTTGATCAACACATTGATAAGTAAAGTACTAATTGGACGAATTCAACGCTTTGTTTTCCTGTATTTAGTGGATTAGATTTCGATCATTTTGATTGTTTTCTCCGAGATTTCTTGTTTTTTTGGCTATTTTTTTGGTGTTGTGCAGTCTTGTTTACTGCTGCGATGATGATCAGCTGCGATCATATTGATGGGGAAATGAAGGAAATGGCCATCATCTTTGGGGCTACAAACGTTAGCTTGTGTAAACGTTTGCTTAAATTTATCTGTATTCCGGAGATTCAAATCGGCGGCGAGGATCCCGAACAACTGCGATTACAGTCCATTTGAGAATGGAGATCTGCAGAGGATCCATGATAAGTGGTGGACGTTTAGTGCTTGCGTTATACAAAGCAATGATCGATTTCAACACACATTCTTCATCGAGAAGCTATCTTTGGCCTTTTTCTAGTGTGTGGGATAGCTAATGTTGTTTCTATATTGGTCTATTACTTAAAGATCTATTTCACCAAGTGCCGTCGTGAAGGAAGCCATGAAGGTCTTTAAGACACAACCAGCTAATCTCGAACATTCATCGAGTTGTAAGCGGTTTAGGTATCCTCTCTTTTTTTTCCTTTTCTTCCTTCCCTGAAGAGAGCCAAAGTCTCTTCTTCTCATTTGGGAGGAAGAAGACGATGTTTGTTTACTCTTATAGATTAGCTAGCTAGCTAGCTAGCTTATCTGACAATTCGACGGATATATATATATATATATATATATATATATATATATATATATATATATATATATATATATATATATGGATTCGATATCGATTTCATCTTTATCTTTGTTGCCGGCGACGCAACGCCCATGGCTATGGAGAATTTGCTTTGCTTCTCTTCTGCTGATTGAAAAGGAGGTAGGCTGGCTGCTTGCTGATGGTTACAGATCGTTGGTGGATCCGTTTTTGGTTGGCGCTTCAAAAACCTCGTCATCCGACTTACAATTACTGCGGATGGAACTCGATGTACAGAGGTTCTTACGAACTACGATTTGCGCAGATTTGAATTCCAGGCTTTCCTCTACTTCATACCGCTCTCGCGGACAACCAGTAGCTCAACACTATGGTTTGCAGCAACAATGGTGCTTGAATAATGTTGTAGATGGTCGTGGTATACGAATTTTGGTTAGAAAAAAGCACTCAAGCAAGTACCTTACTATCTCGTTTGTCGAGACATACCAGTTAAATGATGAGGAAAATGTCAAATTTGAGCAAGAGTTAAAATTGTTCTCAAACAAAGGCCAAGCAAAAAGAAAATGGTGCGTGTGAATTAGGATCAAAACGCAAATTGTTAGAAGGCGTAGAGGAGAGGAAGGAGGAATATGATTATTTTGTCCATTATTTAGGCGATGAGACAAATAGATTATTTTGTCCATTATTTAGGTTGGAAATGGGAAGTAGAGCAATTTTTTCATAACTTGGCAAATTCTAAATTGTCGGAAGAGTGGTATACTTTTTTTGTTCAATTGTTGTAATTGGAATAACATCTCAATTATGCTTTTGAGGAAGTCATTATTCACCACTATCTGGCTTTGAAATCACATTCCAAAAGGCATGTTCATTTATTAAACATTAATGTAGCTCTTTGTCCTACCTCTTTCTCTCAGCTTTTATGTTTTGATTCACTGAGGAAAATTCACTAAGACAATATTGAATATTCACTAAAATTCACTTTAATATTCATCCATTGTTTACATGCAATCATCTTGATGTTGTTCAACTTTTTTATAGCAACAATGGCGATCTTTTGAAACTTTTTGCATAAAGGACAAAACTATTTATTCAACGTCAAAATTCACTTGTGTTCGAAATTCATTTGCTTAAATTCACTACCTAAATTCATTTAAAGAAATTCACTAATTTTCAAAATTCATTGTCAATTCATCGATTTTCGATTCATCATCGAAAATTCACTGATTTTGGGATTCACCAATTGTTCTATAATTCGTGTATTTTTTTCATAATCGATCCATTCAAGTAACATGAATTGTGTGTGTGGATTGTGTGTTCAATATGTCTGTGTATTCCTACCGAGGAGGTAGTTTGGTTCATCGTGAATATTCACTAAAGTGAATATCGAAAGTACAATTTTTTTTTGCATGTCATATTGATAAGTGAAAATTAGATGATGCAATGATGTTGATTTGTGTGTGGATTGTGTGTTCACAATTCCAAAAGCGTGAAATGAGGGGAGTAGGCGGACCAGAGAGAATACTTTGAAGGGAGATGGAGCGATTTGAATTCTTGGGGACTAGAAACAACTATTCTAATGAATGTTCACATATTTCAATTATTCTATAATCTCATTTATTGTCTATTGGTTCATTAGTATATGTATGATTTTAGTCATAACTTCAGAACTACAATGCTAACTCGCCGAAAATTACTTTTGTTCGAAATTACTGTTATTCGAAAATTCATTGTTAACATTCACTAGTGAATTTCGACAGTGACACTCATGGAAAATGGAGTAACAATATCAAACCAAGTCTCAAAACGAAGACTATTAATGAAATACTTTTGTCCTTGGGCCTCGTTCCCGTCAAAACAAAAGTTTGGTGAAATTTTTGTCACTTTTGACTCTTTGGTTGCATCCTTTACATAACATATAATATGATTATGAAGATAATTCAACAAACACGAAAAGAAAGAACATCCAAAAAAACCTTGTAATTTTATTAAAAATATGGAAATTTTTACAAGGTCTTTGGCTCCTCCCGCATCCTTCCAAAATACATGAGTCCTCAATGTACTTAACACCTCCTTAGAACCCTAATCCGGAAAATCCATTGTGGGGAAAACCAGATGCTAGAGAAAGAGGGTGAGCCTCCCATACGTTGGAATGTCTAACAAAAAAAAATAAAGGAGATCTAATTGCAAAAGAAAGTGGAAAGCTAGGAGATGCAACTCCCAAGTAAAACAAGAAAATGAATCAACTAAACTATATCCAATTTGATGTAGAGCAAGGCATTAGCAAGCTTTTGCACCATCATTCACATGAGCATCAATCAAAAGAAAACACCGTTGCTGCAGCCAAAATTGAAGCTAGGTATCATGAGAAAAACATCATCAATATCATAATATTTTTTGAAGCCAAAACAAGGACTAAAAAATCAGACTAAAAAGATGCCTCTAATTAATGACCCAACTACCAAGATGTTGAATACTTCATCAGAATAACTTAAAAAGGTTGCTATCAATCTCACATAGCTAAAAAGGCTCCAACAATGAGTCACCATTTGAATTTTAATACTACTAACATGAAATCTTTCCCAACAAGCCCCTTAACATGAAATCTTACCTTTCTCTTTCACCTCAGGCGTTGCACAAAACTCTTCACATCCGACACTAGATGTACTTGAATCATTACCGACCTTTGTTGCATCAAATTCATACCCCAAGTCTTTATAACTATCAACCACAATATCATGCTTAATCGACAAAAAGGTTTTGGCATTTAGTCGAACAACTATGGGTATCCTTCAAACCTCCATGGTTCAACAAGTGGAGCTTTCCCTCCTCATCAAACAAGCAATTCCCAACCCAGGAGAAATGGAGATAGATTCGGACGCCATATACAATGAAAAAGGGTGGTTCAAAACCGGTTAGAATCAGGTTGATCCAATTCACAAACACATTGTGTTGTTCATTTTCCAGTACATTTGGAAAAGAAACGAGTTGTTGGACTAAATGGGGAATTTCAGCGAACACCTTGCAGGCACCATTCGCAGATCTCTTTCTCAATCCGAATTTTTGGTTGCTACATTGTTTAGTGAAACATAATCACCAGCGTTGGAAAAACTCGGATTTATGCTCAATTTCATTAGGAACATTGAAATTTAACTCATAAAACTCAGATTTATCATCTTTGCTTTTGCTGAACAATAAGAAAATAAATACAATTGGCAAATACACCTGTTCAGTCGATGATTTGCTGAGGAAGAAGCCTATGAATTCGATCTGCTGAGGAAGAATCCCATGAATTCGAAGATCGATGATAGTGAAATTGGAAGAGAATCAATTGCGATCCAAAATGAAGTTCGTCAGACCATTTTTTTGTCTTTGACGTCGACTTTCTCCAAAACAGAGGAAGCTGAGTTAAGATTCGGTTAACTAAGGGCAATTTAGTCATCTAATTATAATTTTGTCCTTCAGCCTATAAAAAATGTTAACTAGGACGGTTAATTAAAAAAAATATGTAAAGTGTCCTGATCCCTAATTTTCCATATAGTTTATTGGGGCATGGTTCATCAGCTTTTTTACTCGTTTATTTTGTGTTATTACCCTGGCAAAGGATGAATAGTTGAATTTATTTTTGTTGAGGCGAGCTTTAAATTCTCATCTGCATATCTCATTCTTTTAGTGGTATTCTAAGAATATATGTGATGATATGTGTACATGTCAATAGACCTGATTTGTTTGTTAAGTGATGGTTGGGTTCCCTTTTCTTATTTTGTAGATTTGTCTTAGACATGGCAAACTTGTCCGATCTTCCGTATGACGTGCTGACAAATATATAGCAAATCGGCTGAAAAAACTTGAAGATTTCACTTCCTTTAGAAAGCGTTTCAAAATCCTTATGCAGCTGCAAAGGCGGAGTATTTTGAGGTGTGTAGGTTCTGCAACGGACCCTTATCTCGATGCTTTCCGTCGGAGATGATGGCAATGATGATATCCGTGAGTTATATAGTTTGGTTGATGGTGAATCAATTGCGGCAGCCTGAAAGTTCCCAAGTTTAAAAGCAAGAAGTGCTTGAATCATTGGGATGGTTGCTATGCATCGAAGAAGATGGTAGCATGAACCTCCTAGATCCTTTAGAGGCACCGAGATTCCTTACCACATCAAAACACCTTTCCGAGGATACGAATGGCGGCTTGAGATGCATCCGTGATGTTTTTATCCAAAAGATGGTCCTTTCATCAAGCCCAAGTGAGACTTCTCGGACTTCATTTTGATGATCATAGCCGGAGGTGATGGACATTTAGCTTTTTGGAGGCCAGGGGACAAAGTATTGAACAGGATCGAGGCACGGACGGGCGGTTTCGTGATGTTGTCTACCATGGCGGTGGCCAATTTTATGCCTTGATAATTCGGCTATGGTTTGGGGTCTTCAACTTTTCTGAACATGATAACCATGTAGGAGGAGTAGATGGTCGTGTAGTTGCATATTTTACACACAAAAAATATGATCCCAGATTTTTCGTCTGCATTACCGTAATGATTTAGTGCAAGAGTGTTAGCGCAACATATATATCGTCAAAGCTATTGATGACTCGTTGCTCCTTATTACAAGAACAGCCCGAAATGTGAGTTCGGGATGGTTTGTCTTATATCATTACTAAATTTCAAGTGTATGAAATTGATGTAGTGGCGAGGACATGGAAAGAGATGTATAGCCTTGGAAGCATGTTTGTCTTCGTTGGTCACAATTCGGCATCGATCGTAGATAAAACACGAATTTGAACTCGTTAATATGAAGAAAACATGAATTCGAACTCATACCAAAGATAAAACACAAATTTCTACTCGTATAAAGGGGAAACACAAATTTCTCGCGCGATGTCC
This sequence comes from Gentiana macrophylla, assembly GCA_026214975.1. Classification (NCBI taxonomy): domain Eukaryota; kingdom Viridiplantae; phylum Streptophyta; class Magnoliopsida; order Gentianales; family Gentianaceae; genus Gentiana; species Gentiana macrophylla. The sequence goes on along the minus strand of JAOBSW010000185.1, from coordinate 16,073 downwards.
ACTCTATCGTGAGAAAAACCTTTTTTTTCTTCAAGGACAACTCGCTACTGTAGAGAAAACACGAATTTGAACTCGTTAATATGAAGAAAACATGAATTCGAACTCATACCAAAGATAAAACACAAATTTCTACTCATTATAAAGGAAAACACAAATTTCCGCGATGTCCACTGCTATCGTGAGAAAAACCTTTTTTCTTCAAGGACAACTCGCTACTGTGAGAAAAACACGAATTTGAACTCGTTAATATGAAGAAAACATGAATTCAACTCATACTAAAGATAAAACACAAATTTCTACTCATATAAAGGGAAAACACAAATTTCCGCGATGTCCACTCAAGTATCGTGAGAAAAACCTTTTTTCTTCAAGGACAACTCGCTACTGTGAGAAAAACACGAATTTGAACTCGTTAATATGAAGAAAACATGAATTCAAACTCATACCAAAGATAAAACACAAATTTCTACTCGCTATAAAGGGAAAACACAAATTTCCGCGATGTCCACTCAAGCTATCGAGAAAAAAACCTTTTTTCTTCAAGGACAACTCGCTACTGTGAGAAAACACGAATTTGAACTCGTTAATATGAAGAAAACATGAATTCGAACTCATACTAAAGATAAAACACAAATTTCTACTCATATAAAGGGGAAAACACAAATTTCCGCGATGTCCACTCGCTATCGTGAAAAACCTTTTTTTCTTCAAGGACAACTCGCTACAGAGAAAACACGAATTTGAACTCGCAATATGAAGAAAACATGAATTCAACTCTCTACCAAAGATAAAACACAAATTTCTACTCGTATAAAGGGAAAACACAAATTTCCGCGATGTCCACTCACTATCGTGAAAAACCTTTTTTTCTTCAAGGACAACTCGTTACTGTGAGAAAAACACGAATTTGAACTCGTTAATATGAAGAAAACATGAATTCGAACTCATACCAAAGATAAAACACAAATTTCTACTCATATAAAGGGAAAACACAAATTTCCGCGATGTCCACTCATATCGTGAAAAAACTTTTTTTTCAAGGACAACTCGTTACTGAGAAAAACACGAATTTGAACTCGTTAATATGAAGAAAACATGAATTCGAACTCATACTAAAGATAAAACACAAATTTCTACTCGTTATAAAGGGAAAACACAAATTTCCGCGATGTCCACTCAAGTATCGTGAGAAAAACCTTTTTTCTTCAAGGACAACTCGCTACTGAGAAAAACACGAATTTGAACTCGTTAATATGAAGAAAACATGAATTCGAACTCATACCAAAGATAAAACACAAATTTCTACTCGCTATAAAGGGAAAACACAAATTTCCGCGATGTCCACTGCTATCGTGAGAAAAACCTTTTTTTCTTCAAGGACAACTCGCTACTGTGAGAAAAACACGAATTTGAACTCGTTAATATGAAGAAAACATGAATTCAAACTCGCTACCAAAGATAAAACACAAATTTCTACTCAAGTATAAAGGGAAAACACAAATTTCCGGCGATGTCCACTGCTATCGTGAGAAAACCTTTTTTTCTTCAAGGACAACTCGCTACCAGAGAAAAACACGAATTTGAACTCGTTAATATGAAGAAAACATGAATTCGAACTCATACTAAAGATAAAACACAAATTTCTACTCATATAAAGGGAAAACACAAATTTCCGGCGATGTCCACTCATTATCGTGAAAAACCTTTTTTTTTCAAGGACAACTCGCTACTGTGAGAAAAACACGAATTTGAACTCATTAATATGAAGAAAACATGAATTCGAACTCATACCAAAGATAAAACACAAATTTCTACTCATATAAAGGGGAAAACACAAATTTCCGCGATGTCCACTCATATCGTGAAAAACCTTTTTTCTTCAAGGACAACTCGCTACTGTGAGAAAAACACGAATTTGAACTCGTTAATATGAAGAAAACATGAATTCGAACTCGCTACTCAAAGATAAAACACAAATTTCTACTCGCTATAAAGGGAAAACACAATTCCCGCGATGTCCACTGCTATCGTGAGAAAAACCTTTTTTCTTCAAGGACAACTCGTTACTGTGAGAAAAACACGAATTTGAACTCGTTAATATGAAGAAAACATGAATTCGAACTCATACCAAAGATAAAACACAAATTTCTACTACTCGCTATAAAGGGAAAACACAAATTTCCGGCGATGTCCACTCAAGTATCGAGAAAAACCTTTTTTCTTCAAGGACAACTCGCTACTGTGAGAAAAACACGAATTTGAACTCGTTAATATGAAGAAAACATGAATTCGAACTCATACCAAAGATAAAACACAAATTTCTACTCGTATAAAGGGAAAACACAAATTTCCGCGATGTCCACTGCTATCGTGAAAAACCTTTTTTTTCAAGGACAACTCGTTACTGAGAAAAAACACGAATTTGAACTCGTTAATATGAAGAAAACATGAATTCGAACTCATACTAAAGATAAAACACAAATTTCTACTGCTATAAAGGGAAAACACAAATTTCCGCGATGTCCACTGCTATCGTGAGAAAACCTTTTTTCTTCAAGGACAACTCGCTACTGTGAGAAAAACACGAATTTGAACTCGTTAATATGAAGAAAACATGAATTCGAACTCGCTACCAAAGATAAAACACAAATTTCTACTCGTATAAAGTGGAAAACACAAATTTCCGCGATGTCCACTCGTATCGTGAGAAAAACCTTTTTTTCTTCAAGGACAACTCGCTACAGTGAGAAAAACACGAATTTGAACTCGTTAATATGAAGAAAACATGAATTCGAACTCATACCAAAGATAAAACACAAATTTCTACTCATATAAAGGGAAAACACAAATTTCCGCGATGTCCACTGCTATCGTGAGAAAAACCTTTTTTCTTCAAGGACAACTCGCTACTGTGAGAAAACACGAATTTGAACTCGTTAATATGAAGAAAACATGAATTCGAACTCATACTAAAGATAAAACACAAATTTCTACTCTATAAAGGGAAAACACAAATTTCCGCGATGTCCACTCATATCGTGAGAAAAACCTTTTTTCTTCAAGGACAACTCGCTACCAGAGAGAAAAACACGAATTTGAACTCGTTAATATGAAGAAAACATGAATTCAACTCATACTAAAAGATAAAACACAAATTTCTACTCGCTATAAAGGGAAAACACAAATTTCCGGCGATGTCCACTCAAGTATCGTGAGAAAAACCTTTTTTCTTCAAGGACAACTCTTACTGAGAAAAACACGAATTTGAACTCGTTAATATGAAGAAAAAACATGAATTCGAACTCATACTAAAGATAAAACACAAATTTCTACTCATATAAAGGGAAAACACAAATTTCCGCGATGTCCACTCATATCGTGAGAAAAACCTTTTTTTCTTCAAGGACAACTCGCTACTGTGAGAAAAACACGAATTTGAACTCGTTAATATGAAGAAAACATGAATTCAAACTCATACCAAAGATAAAACACAAATTTCTACTCATTATAAAGGGAAAACACAAATTTCCGCGCGATGTCCACTGCTATCGAGAAAAACCTTTTTTCTTCAAGGACAACTCGCTACTGAGAGAAAACACGAATTTGAACTCGTTAATATGAAGAAAACATGAATTCGAACTCATACTAAAGATAAAACACAAATTTCTACTCGCTATAAAGGAAAACACAAATTTCCGCGATGTCCACTCATATCGTGAGAAAAACTTTTTTTCTTCAAGGACAACTCTGCTACCAGAGAAAAACACGAATTTGAACTCGTTAATATGAAGAAAACATGAATTCAACTCATACTAAAGATAAAACACAAATTTCTACTCGCTATAAAGGGAAAACACAAATTTCCGGCGATGTCCACTGCTATCGAGAAAAACCTTTTTTCTTCAAGGACAACTCACTACTGAGAGAAAACACGAATTTGAACTCGTTAATATGAAGAAAACATGAATTCGAACTCATACTAAAGATAAAACACAAATTTCTACTCGCTATAAAGGGAAAACACAAATTTCCGGCGATGTCCACTGCTATCGGAGAAAAACCTTTTTTCTTCAAGGACAACTCGTTACTGTGAGAAAAACACGAATTTGAACTCGTTAATATGAAGAAAACATGAATTCGAACTCATACCAAAGATAAAACACAAATTTCTACTCGCTATAAAGGGAAACACAAATTTCCGCGATGTCCACTCATATCGAGAAAAACCTTTTTTCTTCAAGGACAACTCTGCTACTGTGAGAAAACACGAATTTGAACTCGTTAATATGAAGAAAACATGAATTCGAACTCGCTACTAAAGATAAAACACAAATTTCTACTCGCTATAAAGGGAAAACACAAATTTCCGCGCGATGTCCACTGCTATCGTGAGAAAAACCTTTTTTTTTCAAGGACAACTCGTTACCGTGAGAAAAACACGAATTTGAACTCGTTAATATGAAGAAAACATGAATTCGAACTCATACTAAAGATAAAACACAAATTTCTACTCAAGTATAAAGGGAAAACACAAATTTCCGCGATGTCCACTCGCTATCGTGAGAAAAACCTTTTTTCTTCAAGGACAACTCGTTACTGAGAGAAAACACGAATTTGAACTCGTTAATATGAAGAAAACATGAATTCGAACTCATACTAAAGATAAAACACAAATTTCTACTCGCTATAAAGGAAAACACAAATTTCCGCGATGTCCACTGCTATCGTGAAAAACCTTTTTTTTCTTCAAGGACAACTCGTTACTGTGAGAAAAACACGAATTTGAACTCGTTAATATGAAGAAAACATGAATTCAACTCATACCAAAGATAAAACACAAATTTCTACTGCTATAAAGGGAAAACACAAATTTCCGCGATGTCCACTGCTATCGAGAAAAACCTTTTTTCTTCAAGGACAACTCACTACCAGAGAAAAACACGAATTTGAACTCGCAATATGAAGAAAACATGAATTCGAACTCATTACCAAAGATAAAACACAAATTTCTACTCATAAAAGGAAAACACAAATTTCCGCGATGTCCACTCATATCGTGAGAAAAACCTTTTTTCTTCAAGGACAACTCGCTACTGTGAGAAAAACACGAATTTGAACTCGTTAATATGAAGAAAACATGAATTCGAACTCGCTACTAAAGATAAAACACAAATTTCTACTCAAGTATAAAGGGAAAACACAAATTTCCGCGATGTCCACTGCTATCGAGAAAAAACCTTTTTTTCTTCAAGGACAACTCGCTACTGTGAGAAAAACACGAATTTGAACTCGTTAATATGAAGAAAACATGAATTCGAACTCGTACTACCAAAGATAAAACACAAATTTCTACTCATTATAAAGGGAAAACACAAATTTCCGCGATGTCCACTGCTATCGTGAGAAAAACCTTTTTTTCTTCAAGGACAACTCTCGCTACTGTGAGAAAACACGAATTTGAACTCGTTAATATGAAGAAAACATGAATTCGAACTCATACCAAAGATAAAACACAAATTTCTACTCATATAAAGGGGAAAACACAAATTTCCGCGATGTCCACTGCTATCGTGAGAAAAACCTTTTTTTCTTCAAGGACAACTCGTTACTGTGAAAAAACACGAATTTGAACTCGTTAATATGAAGAAAACATGAATTCGAACTCATACCAAAGATAAAACACAAATTTCTACTCGCTATAAAGGGAAAACACAAATTTCCGCGATGTCCACTCAAGTATCGAGAAAAACTTTTTTTTTTCAAGGACAACTCGCTACTGTGAGAAAAACACGAATTTGAACTCGTTAATATGAAGAAAACATGAATTCAACTCGCTACTAAAGATAAAACACAAATTTCTACTCGCTATAAAGGGAAAACACAAATTTCCGCGATGTCCACTCGCTATCGTGAGAAAAACCTTTTTTTCTTCAAGACAACTCGCTACTGCAGAGAAAAACACGAATTTGAACTCGTTAATATGAAGAAAAAAACATGAATTCGAACTCGTACTAAAGATAAAACACAAATTTCTACTCGTTATATAAAGGAAAACACAAATTTCCGGCGATGTCCACTCAAGTATCGTGAGAAAAACCTTTTTTCTTCAAGGACAACTCGCTACTGTGAGAAAAAACACGAATTTGAACTCGTTAATATGAAGAAAACATGAATTCGAACTCGCTACTAAAGATAAAACACAAATTTCTACTCATATAAAGGGAAAACACAAATTTCCGCGATGTCCACTCAAGTATCGTGAAAAACCTTTTTTCTTCAAGGACAACTCGCTACTGTGAGAAAAACACGAATTTGAACTCGTTAATATGAAGAAAACATGAATTCGAACTCATACTAAAGATAAAACACAAATTTCTACTCACTCGCTATATAAAGGGAAAACACAAATTTCCGGCGATGTCCACTGCTATCGTGAGAAAAACCTTTTTTTCTTCAAGGACAACTCGCTACTGTGAGAAAACACGAATTTGAACTCGTTAATATGAAGAAAACATGAATTCGAACTCGCTACCAAAGATAAAACACAAATTTCTACTCAAGTATAAAAGGGAAAACACAAATTTCCGCGATGTCCACTGCTATCGAGAAAAACCTTTTTTTCTTCAAGGACAACTCGTACTGTGAGAAAAACACGAATTTGAACTCGTTAATATGAAGAAAAAAATGAATTCGAACTCATACTAAAGATAAAACACAAATTTCTACTCATATAAAGGAAAACACAAATTTCCGCGCGATGTCCACTCTGTATCGTGAGAAAAACTTTTTTTTCAAGGAAGGAAGGACAACTCTGCTACTGTGAGAAAAAAACACGAATTTGAACTCGTTAATATGAAGAAAACATGAATTCGAACTCATACCAAAGATAAAACACAAATTTCTACTCTATAAAGGGAAAACACAAATTTCCGCGATGTCCACTCATATCGTGAGAAAAACCTTTTTTTCTTCAAGGACAACTCTGCTACTGTGAGAAAAACACGAATTTGAACTCGTTAATATGAAGAAAACATGAATTCGAACTCATACTAAAGATAAAACACAAATTTCTACTCGCTATAAAGGGAAAACACAAATTTCCGGCGATGTCCACTGCTATCGTGAGAAAAACCTTTTTTCTTCAAGGACAACTCGCTACTGAGAGAAAAACACGAATTTGAACTCGTTAATATGAAGAAAACATGAATTCGAACTCATACCAAAGATAAAACACAAATTTCTACTCATATAAAGGGAAAACACAAATTTCCGCGATGTCCACTCATATCGTGAGAAAACTTTTTTTTTTCAAGGACAACTCTGCTACTGTGAGAAAACACGAATTTGAACTCAAGTAATATGAAGAAAAAACATGAATTCGAACTCATACCAAAGATAAAACACAAATTTCTACTCGCTATAAAGGGAAAACACAAATTTCCGCGCGATGTCCACTGCTATCGAGAAAAAACCTTTTTTTTTCTTCAAGGACAACTCGCTACTGTGAGAAAAACACGAATTTGAACTCGTTAATATGAAGAAAACATGAATTCGAACTCGTACCAAAGATAAAACACAAATTTCTACTCATATAAAGGGAAAACACAAATTTCCGCGATGTCCACTCGCTATCGTGAGAAAAACCTTTTTTCTTCAAGGACAACTCGCTACTGAGAAAAACACGAATTTGAACTCGTTAATATGAAGAAAACATGAATTCGAACTCATACTAAAGATAAAACACAAATTTCTACTCATATAAAGGGAAAACACAAATTTCCGCGATGTCCACTCACTATCGAGAAAAACCTTTTTTTTCTTCAAGGACAACTCACTACTGAGAGAAAACACGAATTTGAACTCGTTAATATGAAGAAAACATGAATTCGAACTCATACTAAAGATAAAACACAAATTTCTACTCATTATAAAGGGGAAAACACAAATTTCCGGCGATGTCCACTGCTATCGTGAGAAAAACCTTTTTTCTTCAAGGACAACTCGCTACTGTGAGAAAAACACGAATTTGAACTCGTTAATATGAAGAAAACATGAATTCGAACTCATACTAAAGATAAAACACAAAAATTTCTACTCGCTATAAAGGGAAAACACAAATTTCCGCGATGTCCACTCAAGTATCGAGAAAAAAACCTTTTTTCTTCAAGGACAACTCGTTACTGTGAGAAAAACACGAATTTGAACTCGTTAATATGAAGAAAACATGAATTCGAACTCGCTACTAAAGATAAAACACAAATTTCTACTCTATATAAAGGGAAAACACAAATTTCCGCGATGTCCACTGCTATCGTGAGAAAAACTTTTTTTCTTCAAGGACAACTCGCTACTGTGAGAAAACACGAATTTGAACTCGTTAATATGAAGAAAACATGAATTCGAACTCATACTAAAGATAAAACACAAATTTCTACTCGCTATAAAGGGAAACACAAATTTCCGCGCGATGTCCACTCAAGCTATCGTGAGAAAAACCTTTTTTTCTTCAAGGACAACTCGCTACCAGAGAAAAACACGAATTTGAACTCGTTAATATGAAGAAAACATGAATTCGAACTCATACTAAAGATAAAACACAAATTTCTACTCATATATAAAGGGAAAACACAAATTTCCGGCGATGTCCACTGCTATCGTGAGAAAAACTTTTTTTCTTCTTCAAGACAACTCGCTACTGTGAGAAAAACACGAATTTGAACTCGTTAATATGAAGAAAACATGAATTCAACTCGCTACCAAAGATAAAACACAAATTTCTACTCATATAAAGGGAAAACACAAATTTCCGCGATGTCCACTCACTCGTATCGTGAGAAAAACCTTTTTTCTTCAAGGACAACTCATACTGTGAGAGAAAACACGAATTTGAACTCGTTAATATGAAGAAAACATGAATTCGACTCATACTAAAGATAAAACACAAATTTCTACTCGCTATAAAGGGAAAACACAAATTTCCGGCGATGTCCACTGCTATCGTGAGAAAAACCTTTTTTTCAAGGACAACTCGCTACTGTGAGAAAAACACGAATTTGAACTCATTAATATGAAGAAAACATGAATTCGAACTCATACCAAAGATAAAACACAAATTTCTACTCGCTATAAAGGGAAAACACAAATTTCCGCGATGTCCACTCATATCGTGAGAAAAACCTTTTTTCTTCAAGGACAACTCGCTACTGCAGAGAAAAACACGAATTTGAACTCAAGTAATATGAAGAAAACATGAATTCGAACTCGCTACCAAAGATAAAACACAAATTTCTACTCATTATAAAGGGAAAACACAAATTTCCGCGATGTCCACTCTCGCTATCGAGAAAAACCTTTTTTTCTTCAAGGACAACTCGCTACTGTGAGAAAAACACGAATTTGAACTCGTAATATGAAGAAAACATGAATTCGAACTCATACTAAAGATAAAACACAAATTTCTACTCGTATAAAGGGAAAACACAAATTTCCGCGATGTCCACTGCTATCGAGAAAAACCTTTTTTTCTTCAAGGACAACTCGCTACTGTGAAAAACACGAATTTGAACTCGTTAATATGAAGAAAACATGAATTCGAACTCATACCAAAGATAAAACACAAATTTCTACTGCTATAAAGGGAAAACACAAATTTCCGCGATGTCCACTGCTATCGTGAAAAACCTTTTTTTCTTCAAGGACAACTCTGCTACTGTGAGAAAAACACGAATTTGAACTCGTTAATATGAAGAAAACATGAATTCGAACTCATACTAAAGATAAAACACAAATTTCTACTCATATAAAGGGAAAACACAAATTTCCGGCGATGTCCACTCAAGTATCGTGAGAAAAACCTTTTTTCTTCAAGGACAACTCTGCTACTGAGAAAACACGAATTTGAACTCGTTAATATGAAGAAAACATGAATTCGAACTCATACCAAAGATAAAACACAAATTTCTACTCATATAAAGGGAAAACACAAATTTCCGGCGATGTCCACTCATATCGTGAAAAAACCTTTTTTCTTCAAGGACAACTCGTTACTGAGAAAAACACGAATTTGAACTCGTTAATATGAAGAAAACATGAATTCGAACTCATACCAAAGATAAAACACAAATTTCTACTCGTATAAAGGAAAAACACAAATTTCCGCGCGATGTCCACTGCTATCGTGAAAAACCTTTTTTCTTCAAGGACAACTCGCTACTGTGAGAAAAACACGAATTTGAACTCGTTAATATGAAGAAAACATGAATTCGAACTCGCTACTAAAGATAAAACACAAATTTCTACTCGCTATAAAGGGAAAAACACAAATTTCCGCGCGATGTCCACTCAAGTCGAGAAAAACCTTTTTTCTTCAAGGACAACTCGCTACTGAGAAAAACACGAATTTGAACTCGTTAATATGAAGAAAACATGAATTCAACTCGTTACCAAAGATAAAACACAAATTTCTACTCGTATAAAGGGAAAACACAAATTTCCGCGCGATGTCCACTGCTATCGTGAGAAAAACCTTTTTTCTTCAAGGACAACTCGTTACTGTGAGAAAAACACGAATTTGAACTCGCATATGAAGAAAACATGAATTCGAACTCATACTAAAGATAAAACACAAATTTCTACTCGCTATAAAGGGAAAACACAAATTTCCGCGATGTCCACTCATATCGTGAAAAAAACCTTTTTTCTCAAGACAACTCGCTACTAGAGAAAAACACGAATTTGAACTCGCATATGAAGAAAACATGAATTCGAACTCATTACCAAAGATAAAACACAAATTTCTACTCGCTATAAAGGGAAAACACAAATTTCCGCGATGTCCACTCGCTATCGTGAGAAAAACCTTTTTTCTTCAAGGACAACTCGCTACTGTGAGAAAAACACGAATTTGAACTCGTTAATATGAAGAAAACATGAATTCGAACTCATACTAAAGATAAAACACAAATTTCTACTCATATAAAGGGAAAACACAAATTTCCGCGATGTCCACTGCTATCGTGAGAAAAACCTTTTTTCTTCAAGGACAACTCGCTACTGTGAGAAAAACACGAATTTGAACTCGTTAATATGAAGAAAACATGAATTCGAACTCGCTACTAAAGATAAAACACAAATTTCTACTCATATAAAGGGAAAACACAAATTTCCGCGATGTCCACTGCTATCGTGAGAAAAACCTTTTTTCTTCAAGGACAACTCGCTACCAGAGAAAAACACGAATTTGAACTCGTTAATATGAAGAAAACATGAATTCAAACTCATACCAAAGATAAAACACAAATTTCTACTCATATAAAGGGAAAACACAAATTTCCGCGCGATGTCCACTGCTATCGTGAGAAAAACCTTTTTTCTTCAAGGACAACTCGCTACCAGAGAAAAACACGAATTTGAACTCGCAATATGAAGAAAACATGAATTCGAACTCATACTAAAGATAAAACACAAATTTCTACTCATATAAAGGGAAAACACAAATTTCCGCGATGTCCACTCGCTATCGTGAGAAAAACCTTTTTTTTCTTCAAGGACAACTCGCTACTGTGAGAAAACACGAATTTGAACTCGCTATGAAGAAAACATGAATTCGAACTCATACCAAAGATAAAACACAAATTTCTACTCGCTATAAAGGGAAAACACAAATTTCCGGCGATGTCCACTCATTATCGTGAAAAAAACCTTTTTTCTTCAAGGACAACTCATTACTGAGAAAAAACACGAATTTGAACTCGTTAATATGAAGAAAACATGAATTCGAACTCGCTACTAAAGATAAAACACAAATTTCTACTGCTATAAAGGGAAAACACAAATTTCCGCGATGTCCACTGCTATCGAGAAAAACCTTTTTTCTTCAAGGACAACTCGTTACTGTGAGAAAAACACGAATTTGAACTCGTTAATATGAAGAAAACATGAATTCGAACTCATACCAAAGATAAAACACAAATTTCTACTCATATATAAAGGGAAAACACAAATTTCCGCGATGTCCACTCATATCGAGAAAAACCTTTTTTTCTTCAAGGACAACTCGCTACTGTGAGAAAAACACGAATTTGAACTCGTTAATATGAAGAAAACATGAATTCGAACTCATACCAAAGATAAAACACAAATTTCTACTCGCTATAAAGGGAAAACACAAATTTCCGCGATGTCCACTCATATCGTGAGAAAAACCTTTTTTCTTCAAGGACAACTCGCTACTGAGAGAAAAACACGAATTTGAACTCGTTAATATGAAGAAAACATGAATTCGAACTCATACCAAAGATAAAACACAAATTTCTACTCATATAAAGGGAAAACACAAATTTCCGCGCGATGTCCACTCGCTATCGTGAGAAAACCTTTTTTCTTCAAGGACAACTCGCTACTGTGAGAAAAACACGAATTTGAACTCAAGTAATATGAAGAAAACATGAATTCGAACTCATACTAAAGATAAAACACAAATTTCTACTCGCTATAAAGGGAAAACACAAATTTCCGGCGATGTCCACTGCTATCGTGAGAAAAACCTTTTTTTTCAAGGACAACTCGCTACTGAGAGAAAACACGAATTTGAACTCATAATATGAAGAAAACATGAATTCGAACTCATACCAAAGATAAAACACAAATTTCTACTGCTATAAAGGGAAAACACAAATTTCCGCGATGTCCACTCGCTATCGTGAGAAAAACCTTTTTTCTTCAAGGACAACTCGCTACTGTGAGAAAAACACGAATTTGAACTCGTTAATATGAAGAAAACATGAATTCGAACTCATACCAAAGATAAAACACAAATTTCTACTCTATAAAGGGAAAACACAAATTTCCGGCGATGTCCACTCGCTATCGAGAAAAACTTTTTTTCTTCAAGGACAACTCGCTACTGAGAAAAACACGAATTTGAACTCGTTAATATGAAGAAAACATGAATTCGAACTCATACCAAAGATAAAACACAAATTTCTACTCGCTATAAAGGGAAAACACAAATTTCCGGCGATGTCCACTCATTATCGTGAGAAAAACCTTTTTTCTTCAAGGACAACTCGCTACTGTGAGAAAAACACGAATTTGAACTCGTTAATATGAAGAAAACATGAATTCGAACTCATTACCAAAGATAAAACACAAATTTCTACTCGCTATAAAGGGAAAACACAAATTTCCGCGATGTCCACTGCTATCGAGAAAAACCTTTTTTCTTCAAGGACAACTCGCTACCAGAGAAAAACACGAATTTGAACTCGCGTAATATGAAGAAAAAATATGAATTCGAACTCATACCAAAGATAAAACACAAATTTCTACTCATATAAAGGGAAAACACAAATTTCCGCGATGTCCACTCTATCGTGAAAAACCTTTTTTTTCAAGGACAACTCGTTACTGTGAAAAACACGAATTTGAACTCGTTAATATGAAGAAAACATGAATTCGAACTCATACTAAAAGATAAAACACAAATTTCTACTCGCTATAAAGGGAAAACACAAATTTCCGCGCGATGTCCACTCGCTATCGTGAGAAAAACCTTTTTTTTCTTCAAGGACAACTCGTTACTGTGAGAAAAACACGAATTTGAACTCGTTAATATGAAGAAAACATGAATTCGAACTCATACTAAAGATAAAACACAAATTTCTACTGCTATAAAGGGAAAACACAAATTTCCGCGATGTCCACTGCTATCGTGAGAAAAACCTTTTTTCTTCAAGGACAACTCGCTACTGTGAGAAAACACGAATTTGAACTCGTTAATATGAAGAAAACATGAATTCGAACTCATACTAAAGATAAAACACAAATTTCTACTGCTATAAAGGGAAAACACAAATTTCCGCGATGTCCACTCAATCGTCGAGAAAAACCTTTTTTCTTCAAGGACAACTCGCTACTGTGAGAAAAACACGAATTTGAACTCGTTAATATGAAGAAAACATGAATTCAACTCGCTACCAAAGATAAAACACAAATTTCTACTGCTATAAAGGGAAAACACAAATTTCCGCGATGTCCACTGCTATCGTGAAAAAACCTTTTTTTCTTCAAGGACAACTCGCTACTGTGAGAAAAACACGAATTTGAACTCGTAATATGAAGAAAACATGAATTCGAACTCATACCAAAGATAAAACACAAATTTCTACTCATATAAAGGGAAAACACAAATTTCCGGCGATGTCCACTGCTATCGTGAGAAAAACCTTTTTTCTTCAAGGACAACTCGTTACCAGAGAAAAACACGAATTTGAACTCGTTAATATGAAGAAAAAATGAATTCGAACTCGCTACTAAAAGATAAAACACAAATTTCTACTCATATAAAGGGAAAACACAAATTTCCGGCGATGTCCACTCGCTATCGTGAGAAAACCTTTTTTTTTCTTCAAGGACAACTCTGCTACCAGAGAAAAACACGAATTTGAACTCGTTAATATGAAGAAAACATGAATTCGAACTCATACCAAAGATAAAACACAAATTTCTACTGCTATAAAGGGAAAACACAAATTTCCGGCGATGTCCACTGCTATCGAGAAAAACCTTTTTTCTTCAAGGACAACTCGTTACTGTGAGAAAAACACGAATTTGAACTCGTTAATATGAAGAAAACATGAATTCGAACTCATACTAAAGATAAAACACAAATTTCTACTCATATAAAGGGAAAACACAAATTTCCGCGATGTCCACTGCTATCGTGAAAAAACCTTTTTTCTTCAAGGACAACTCGCTACTGAGAAAACACGAATTTGAACTCGCAATATGAAGAAAACATGAATTCGAACTCGCTACCAAAGATAAAACACAAATTTCTACTCGCTATAAAGGGAAAACACAAATTTCCGCGATGTCCACTCAAGTATCGTGAAAAACCTTTTTTCTTCAAGGACAACTCGTTACCAGAGAAAAACACGAATTTGAACTCGTTAATATGAAGAAAACATGAATTCGAACTCATACCAAAGATAAAACACAAATTTCTACTCATTATAAAGGGAAAACACAAATTTCCGGCGATGTCCACTGCTATCGTGAGAAAAACCTTTTTTCTTCTTCAAGGACAACTCGCTACTGTGAGAAAACACGAATTTGAACTCGTTAATATGAAGAAAACATGAATTCGAACTCGTACCAAAGATAAAACACAAATTTCTACTCGCTATAAAGGGAAAACACAAATTTCCGCGATGTCCACTGCTATCGTGAAAAACCTTTTTTCTTCAAGGACAACTCGCTACTGTGAGAAAAACACGAATTTGAACTCATTAATATGAAGAAAACATGAATTCGAACTCATACCAAAGATAAAACACAAATTTCTACTCATATAAAGGGAAAACACAAATTTCCGGCGATGTCCACTCTATCGTGAGAAAAACCTTTTTTCTTCAAGGACAACTCGTTACTGAGAAAAACACGAATTTGAACTCGTTAATATGAAGAAAACATGAATTCGAACTCATACCAAAGATAAAACACAAATTTCTACTCTATAAAGGGAAAACACAAATTTCCGCGATGTCCACTGCTATCGTGAGAAAAACCTTTTTTCTTCAAGGACAACTCGCTACCAGAGAAAAACACGAATTTGAACTCGCAATATGAAGAAAACATGAATTCGAACTCATACTAAAGATAAAACACAAATTTCTACTCTATAAAAGGGAAACACAAATTTCCGGCGATGTCCACTGCTATCGAGAAAAACCTTTTTTCTTCAAGGACAACTCGCTACTGTGAGAAAAACACGAATTTGAACTCGTTAATATGAAGAAAACATGAATTCGAACTCATTACTAAAGATAAAACACAAATTTCTACTCAAGTATAAAGGGAAAACACAAATTTCCGCGATGTCCACTGCTATCGTGAAAAACCTTTTTTTCTTCAAGGACAACTCGCTACTGAGAGAAAAACACGAATTTGAACTCGTTAATATGAAGAAAACATGAATTCGAACTCATACTAAAGATAAAACACAAATTTCTACTCGCTATAAAGGGAAACACAAATTTCCGGCGATGTCCACTGCTATCGAGAAAAACCTT
>JAOBSW010000089.1:0-52135 GCA_026214975.1 Gentiana macrophylla | reverse complement strand
AAATAAACTTGTGAGTATAATCTTTATTTCGTGCATTAGTATAATATATTCCACCATCATTTTGGCCTCGAACTAAGTTCTATGCCGGCTTTGGTACTTAGACATTACTCCTTGTGGATTCGACCTTGACCACTATATACTCCCGTTGACCCGATACTGCATCGGGTGAAAGTTAAGCGGTTAAGTATTTTGCTATCGAGGAGCAAAGATACATGGATCTGGAAGGTTCATTCCTCGAACCTTGCGCGGTTCTTCCACCGCTTCAATATAGCCGGTATAGTAAGTGGATTCATTGCTTGGAGCAAAGACCCGGTCTCGCCAAAGATTCGTGTGTGTTGAGGCGGTTCCTTTGACTTGGTCATTTGGAGCATGGTATGAAGATAGTCCGAGTCCCCATGGATAGCGATCCGCTTTATGGCTGTGGTGGTTAAGAGTATTGCATAAGATTCTTGTGTTTCAACTTGGTCTTGTGTGTACGAGTGATTGGTTTTAGGCCAAGTGGGAGATTGTTGGAATAGTGTCCCTAACCCAATCGGGTTGGACTGGATCCGACCGGGTCGGATCATTTCTACTATTTCTTTATGTTTATACATATATTAAATGGCTTTTCTGTTGTTATATATTTGTTCTTTTAAGGAACCAATTATGAATTGTTATATGATAACGTCCTTAGTGTTAAACTGTGATAGAGAAACCATGATAGGCGAATATGGTTGATGAGATCTCTAATCACTTTAATAAGTTTGATACTTAAATGTCTCTAAGTTGATGTACTATTAAACAGGGCATTGATAGTATAAACATACTAGCACATATTAGATGTCTTCTGTCTTTAAGGGCAGGGATAGATCTCGTCTATAAAAGTGTAAAGACACTTGGACTATACGTGGACGTGTATTAGAGAATGCGTACGTTAGACTGACCCACTTACATTAAGTGTCGCACTATGTGGTAGTTGTGTAATTATCCTTTAGACCGGAGTCTTCATGGCATCACGGTGTGGATTGTCATGCTTTGACACAATTGAGGTTTCCCCTAGCCACGGGGTGATCATGCGGTAGTGATTGGGTGTGATTGAAGCATGCGGAGTATACATGTTTAGTCGTCTGGGAATCGCGTACACTATCAGTAGGGGTGAATATCCGAAAGGGCCTTCTTATAAGGAATGTCTTACTCTCGTGAATCTTTGCAAAGTGGGAGTAAATGAGTTACTTCGAGAGAGCATGATATCCAGATTATAAGATAAGATCGTTAATGTATTGACACTCGAGATACGATCGTATGGATATTATTACAGCGATAGGATTGTAAGTTACACGGTAACTGTTTCACATGAAAGGTAGTAGTCATTGAATTTGACTCTTCCGATTATTGGGGGACACGGTGTGTTGCTAGACGATATCCCATGATCGTTAGGCATGAAGGGCATTTTCATAATTTGGACTTTGTGTCTACGGCCAACATATTCGGAAGCATATTGGGTCACACACATATGAACATCAAGTCGGATTAAAATGTGGTTATAGTTGATAACCAAAAAATGAAAATTTTATCTCGTACTATAAAGGTTATAGTGGTAAATTAATATGGTGGTACTTATTTATTATGAATAAATATAATACAAGATATTAATTATGTTGATTAATTAAATACACATATATTAGATATGTGTATGTCGAATTTATGTGTGTTTATGATATACATGTATTTTGCAAATTAATTAATCATAGCATTATATTAATTAAAGAATATTCCGGATGCCAAATCTTTGGGTACTTGGATTGTGCAATTTAATTAATAAGATTACCATATATTAATATTAGATATTAATGACTATAGATTTGAACACATGTGTAAATTGATTTATGGTAATAAGATAAATATAGTCAATATAAGATATTGACAATATCTTGGAAATATTTAATATAAGATATTAAATTAAATGAGATAAATCAATCAAATATATTTTCCTTATTTTATTCGGAAAATTTCTTCTCCTCCACTCATATTTAGGGCGCCACTTTGCCTATAAAAGGAAGTGGGTGTCAAGCTCTTTTGTACAACATCAAAATTGCAAGAGCTAATAGTTCTTGTGTCAAATAGAGAGCTTCCAATGAGAGTTTTGAGAGAAGAGAAAGGCCGGTCTAAGAACCGGAGTTTTCCAATAGCAATCCAATGGTGGATTCCGGCGGGTTATTCGTGTGGACTAGCGGTAGAGGCGAACGCTTGGCGGCTCCGTGCACAACTACTCTCCTTAGACGGTCAAAGCGTCGATTTTGTAGATCAACCAAGGTAACCACACCGCTTCATCGGCTTATTTGTTTATTGCTTAAACGAAGTCGATCCTGGTTAAAAGGAAATAAAATTTTAAATTTCGCTGCGTTCCTGCGTAGATTTCCTAACAGAACATACGTGGGATAAACACATGAAAAAGATCACCACTTTTATCTTCAAATCAAATTGCCTCAGGTCAATCTCATCACATTTCAACCTTATGACTCCAACTCATTATCTCTCCTGCACATTCCCTTTGTCGGAATCATGGTCATTTCTGTCGGAATTTTGAGTAATTGTGTTGTTGCTATCTGAATTGCAGCTCAGTAGCACTTGGGAGTGCTGACTGGAATCGTGCTTGCTAATAAAAGGAGGTGAGAGTTGAAGATGAAGGCGATTAATTAATCCAAACAAATGAATAATCCAGAATATGAATCGACTCAAGAGAGATTATCGAATCGCAATTCTGAGCATTGCAATTGCGGCGAATGCATTTGCAATTAAATCTTTTGAAGATCAAACAAGAAAAAGAGATCAAAGAATTCATCATGCATCAAGGACAAAACAAAGATTCCCCGACTACAAATGTTACACAACCACATTACAACACACACAACAAGACAAGATCTACTAAATTCTTAGGCATGTAGCAAGAGGAAACTATGAAGAAAATCGAGAATACAGATTTAAACACTCTGAAACCGGTTTTATTGAATTGATTAAAATGCTTACGATGGATCCACTTATATAGTAGATAAATGATATGAGATAAACCTAAGTATTTATTCAAATATAATTTGAATAATTTAAAAAAACATAACAATTTTTTTATTTAAAAAACTAATTTATTTCCACAAAATATCATCTCGATCTCTTCTTTGACTCCATTTTTTGATCTCTTGTCTTTATCTTTTATTAAACTAAACATTGTGACGCCGGAGGGGATACGTTAAGAGATAAAACACGATAAACAGAGGTAATACTCTGTAATATTTTTTTAATCAAATCAAATAGTAGTGATAATGTCACGACAAAATGGCAACAACAAAGTACACAACACACTTTTGGACATTTGATTATGATGTGAGACCTATTGATTCAAATGAGTTCCAAAAAAATCAATGGTGAAAAAGGTTGTAGTGGTACTTTGTTGTGCATATTTTGTTGTACCACAAACATTCATCTCAATCAAATTCAACTCCCTTAACTAAGTCCACAAGTCGGACATATATAGCTTTACAAAATAAAAGTCACCTAAAATAATATAAACAACGATTTATTCCAGCATTAATCAAAGCGGAATACAAGCCCCCGATTATACCATGTGCTAAAAAAAAACAAATTTAAATATTTATTTATTTATTTCACTAATTAATATTATGAATACTGCCACAAATAGCATAAATCATAATACGTCCCGGATCCTCCTTCATCGCATTTCCCATGTCAAACATCTTTAAAACACATAATTATGGAACAAATTTAAATATTTATTTATTTATTTCACTAATTAATATTATGAATACTGCCACAAATAGCATAAATCATAATACGTCCCGGATCCTCCTTCATCGCATTTCCCATGTCAAACATCTTTAAAACACATAATTATGGAATAAACAGGACACTTTTTAATGTCTCAAATTGATATATCTGTGAATTTTTAACCGAAAAATGACGATTGTTGAAATGTATAAAATTTTAGTTATCAAACTCTCCATGAGCTCGAGCTTTTGAGAAAAATAATGACTAATCATGGTAACAGAGCAAAAGATAATGAGTTCAACTTCTAAC
This sequence comes from Gentiana macrophylla, assembly GCA_026214975.1. Classification (NCBI taxonomy): domain Eukaryota; kingdom Viridiplantae; phylum Streptophyta; class Magnoliopsida; order Gentianales; family Gentianaceae; genus Gentiana; species Gentiana macrophylla. Next base: position 48,067 of record JAOBSW010000089.1, on the reverse strand, counting down.
AACTCTACAAACATTGTCTTCAAATAAAAAAAAATCAAATGTTAGGCCTCTTTAAAACCTTGTTATAGCTCACAATTGAGGGATGAGTTAAATATATACAATATTCAGTATTTTTCTTCCCCTCAACTAAAACGTTTAGGCGCGTGGTAATGCGAGGGCACAAAAGGGTAGTGCCAGGGCAGCTAAAGATAATAATAATGGGTATTTGTTTATAAGGACAAGTTTGAGTACTTAATAGGCACTTAGGACACACTTAAATCTTATTTGTTTATAAGGACATAAAATTAGTAACTAGACAAAACTACCCTTAATTTATTTATTTATTCCTGGACGCGATTTTTTTTTTTCTGGACGTGAAATTTTTTTTGGACGCTAAAGAGACATCGCGGTGTCTCTGCATCGCGGTGTCTCTACAACGCGGTGTCACTTCATCGCGGTGTCTCTGCATTGGGGGTGGTCACTGCATCGCGGTGTCACTTAATCGCGGTGTCACTTCATCGTGGTGTCACTTCATCGCGGTGTCTCTGCAATGCGGTGTCACTTCATCGCAGTGTCTCTGCATCACGGTGTCTCTTAATCGCAATGTCTGCATCGCGGTGTCACTTCATCGCCGCGTCTCTGCATCGGGGGTGGTCACTACATCGTGGTGTCTGCGTCGATCGGGTGGTCATTGCATCGCGTTGTCTCGCATCGTGGGTGGTCACCGCGCATCGGGGTGGTCATTTGCATCGGGGTGGCAAGCGCATCGGGTAGTCAATGGACCTGGGGTGGTCAATGCATCGTGGTGTCACTTCATCGAGGCCTCTTTGCATCGGTTGTGTCACTGCTCGCTGTGGTCAATGCATCGAGGTGGTCACCAGGAAAAAAAAAAGCATTTTTTTGCGTCCAGAGAAAAAAAAAATACTTTTTAGCCTCGAGAAATAAAATAAAAAAAACAAATAAAAAAGCAAAATTAGGGGTAGTTTGGTCTATGTACTAATTTTGTATCCTTATAATAAGATTCCTTAGTATCCTATTTGCCTTATTAAGTCTAATATATGTCCATTTGGACATTTGCCTCTAATAATAATAATCAAATGGCAAAATTGCCCTTGTCTTTGTCTTCAACAAAGAAAGAAAAAATAAACAATGCCCAACCCTCTTGCGGTACATCCTACTTGCAAAGCGCGGATCTACATACAACCAAAAATATTGCACTAATATATGTAGTATCCGTTTAGTTTACGTACCCCCTTAATTTTTTTATTTGCCTTTGAAAATTTTATTGTCCCTCCTTATCCGAGATCCTGTGTCTGCCCAAGCTATTTGCAGTTCTCCATCCGAATCTAATTCGATGACCATAGTCTACAACGTCCCCATCCGGACAACGTGCGGACCAGAGAACAAAAATTATGGCTTTGGAAAATTTTGAAACAAGGATGCTTAAAATAACATTTACTCCATCTTCATTATTATATCAGTTGAATGGTCGAGTGACAGCAGATATGAACCAAACAACTTTCTTTCTGCAGTTCATTCCTCCCACCCATATTCGGTTGAATCTTCTTTATAGGCTTGATTAACCTCTCCAGCTACCCCCATTTCATAACTTTCAAAAATATTTGTAATTTATGCTAATTAAACAAAAATTAATAGCAGGAATCATGAAAATGTAAAAGAGGGTATATTCGTAATTTTATCCATACATATTTGAAATTGCCCTGGCACTACTTTATGTGCCCTGGCATTACCGGGCGGCAATCGTTTAGGAGATATGATAATTCAACGAAAATATGATATTTTATAAAAAAATATATAAGTCGTTACACTTACACAACACCCCCCCCAGAAAAAGACATGCTTCATAGTGCTAATTTTAAATATTTCTTGTACCAGATGACGTTACGAAGCCAACCTTGGATGCCGGCCAGGGCCGGCCCATCTATGAGGCTTGTGAGACCCGGGTCTTAAGCCCAACGGTACCAGGAGGCCCAACGATACATGTTTAGCTAAAAGTAAAAAAAGATTCGTGTAGATTAAATTCGAACCAACCTAATATAATATGTTTTTTTTTATGTTTTGATGAAGGTCTAATTTTTTTTTTACTCCAATTGATAAACAGGAAGCTGTTGACATTGCAAGTCAGATGGCCACTCACGTGAGTAACCTGGGACCCACCTCTCCAATTTCAAATACGCAGCCATGCTCCTCCTTTGACCGTGTACACGGTAAGTGCAAAAGTAAAGTTTTAAGCAAGTCCCTCTCACGTACTTGTAAAGTTGATTTGATGGGCCCACCCTCTCTTGCTTCTGTGGACATGGGAGCTGCTAATAATAGTGCAGCTGGTCAAAAATTAATAAATCTCAATGCAAAAATTAAGGTTGCAGGCAAGAAAAAAAATGAATTTAAAACTCTTGGGGAAATCATTTCTGACTATGATTTGAATGATCTTTCTGTGAATATTGGAAGGAATAATTCGAAGAGAAAGACGAGAAAAGTGGGTCGTTTTAGCAACCGAAAAAAAAACCTCAAAGCTACAGGTAAAGTGTTTCATCAAATTGAGGGCATCTCGGTTTCGGATAGTGGAATTCAAAACATGGTCAGGCTCATCAAAGCTTCATCTATTCTCTCTGGAAGTTTTCATAAGAATGAGGAAGTTAATAAATTGGTGCAAATAGGCAATGATGTGGGCGTCAATTTCAGGCATCTTGAAGAGCGAGAAATGGCTAATAGCCGTTTGACCCGCTTGTTGTGCGACCCATATGTTAGGTGTTTTTTGGTTGGATATGAAGATGATGTCGTTAAACATAAGAGGGTTAGGTAATAGTCGTAAAGGAAGATGGGTGAAGGAATTGGTCACAAAAGAGAAGTTAGAGTTTACGTGATTCAAGAAACCAAGCTTGAGTTTTTTCCTTGCAAATGAGCTATGAACTTATGGGGCTCCTCTAACTGGATTTTTTTTTCCAAATCGTCCGGGTGCGTCCGGGGCTAGTTAGCATATGGAATCAAGATGTTTTCGTAAGCTCAAAACTTTTGAAGATGAGGGTTTCATTGGGATTGAAGGTAAATGGACCCGGCGTTGATGAAGCGGTACTCATTTTTAATGTTTATGCTCCTCAGAGCGTAGTTGCTAAAAAGAAGGTATGTGGTCCAAAATTGCTACGATTCTTAATAATTGGGATGGCCTGATTTGTGTCATGGGGATTTTAATTCGGTTTGCTTTAGAAATGAAAGAAAAGGCTCCACTTTTATCAAAAGATGCTAACATTCTCGCTTGATTTCATTTCTTTGGGTGGTTTGATCGACCTTAAACTTGAAGGTAGAAAGTTCACTTTGACAAATCGGGATGGTTCTAAAATGAGTAGGCTAGATGTAATTTTGGTTTCTCCCGGTTTCTTAAACATCCGCGAATATTTCTTTGGTTGCCCTTCAAAGAGGTATTTCAGATCACTGTCCTCTTCTTCTTAAGCAAAACAATGTAGATTTTGGTCCCGTTCCTTTTAAGTTCTATGATTTCTGGATGAAGCATGAAGATTTTAATAACATTGTGTCTCAAGCTTGGAAAGAATATGATCCGGTTGGTAGGCTGGTTGGGTTCTCAAAGAGAAGCTCAAGAATGTGAAAAACTCCTTAAAGTTTGGAGTAAGCGGTGTATGAAAACCTCAAGGATGGGGTTGTCAAAGCGAAGAGGTTGATAATTTTGATAAGTTGGCGGAAGAAAAAGCTTTGAGTGAAAATGAGGTTCATGAGAGGATTAATGCGATTAATAATTTGTTGGAAAAGGACAAGATGCTCGACAATATGTTGAAACAAAAGGCTAAAGTTAAATGGGTTCAAGAAGGAGATGAAAATTCAAAATATTTCCACAGTGTGTGCTCAAAGCGTATGAACAAAAATAATATCTCTAGGATGGTCCCGAATGGTATATGGACGTAAAAATCCGAGATGAGATCAAGACGGAGGCGGTTAATTATTTCACCAATTTGTTTAAAGAAAATGGGGTGAAGAGACCTTCACTGCTCTCAGATAAGTTCAATAAATTGAGTGACGGTATGAGAGACGTGTTGGAGAAACCTTTTGAGGAATCTGAGGTGAAGAAGGTAGTGTGGAGTTGTGCCGGTAACAAAGCGCCGGGCCCTGATGGCTTCACTTTGAGCTTTTTTAAAGCGCAGTGGAACCTCGTGCAAGAAGATCTTTTGAAGTGTGTTAAAGACTTTGAAGTGAGAGGGACTTTCGATAATGGGTGTAATTCATCTTTCATCGCTTTGATTCCTAAAAAGTAACCTACGCATTTTCACGACTTCAGCCCATCAGTTTAATTGGTTCGATTTATAAAATTATTTCAAAAGTGCTTGCCGAAAGAATGAAGAAGGTTCTTAATAAGATTATAGGTGGTTGTCAAACGGCTTATATTGTCGCGCACAAATTTTAGATGGTGTGTTGGTGGCCAATGAAGTGGTGGATTATGTTAAGAAGAGCAAGAAGCAAGCTTTCATCTTCAAAGCTGATTTTGAAAAGGCTTTTGATTACGTGAACGGGCTTTTCTTGATTCAAGCATGAGTCAAATGAATTTTGGTCTTACATGGAGAAAATGGATAAAAGGTTGTCTACACACCGCTAGCTAGAGTTTCTGTTTTGTTAATAGCAGATCCATAAATGAGTTTAAGATGGAAAGAGGTATTAGGCAAGGGACCCTCTCTCTCCTTTTCTATTTTTACTTATTATGGAGGCTCTCAATATTATGATGTGTGAAGCGGTGCAAAAGAATTTGTTTAATGGAGTTGATTTGAAGAAAGACGGCCTCACTGATTTCTCATCTTCAATTTATGCATTTATGCTATTTTTTTTTGGTAGGTGGAATATGGAGAACCTTCTAAACCTTGCTAAAATTCTGAAGCTCTTTGCTTCGGTTTCGGGCTGAAAATAAACATGAACAAAAGCAAGTTGTTTGGTATGAATATTAGTGGCTTGGATCTCGAGAGAGGAGCGGCCTCTTTATGTTGCAGCTCCGGTTCCCTTCCTTTCACGTACTTGGGGCTTCCGGTTGGAAAAATATGACTAGAATCTCATCCTGGCAGCCGGTCATTGACAGAGTGAAGCAAAAATTGGCAGGGTGGAAAGCTAGGCTCTTATCTGTGGGTGGTAGATTGACTCTGATTAAAGCGGTTTTGGGGAGTCTACCTTGTACTTTTTCTCCATCTTTCATGCTCCTATTGCCGTGATACGCATCTTAGAAACGATTGAGAGCTCGCTTTTTTTGGGAGGGGTAACGGTGAGAGATACATTGCTTGATTTCTTGGGACACTATTTTAAAACAAAAAAAGTGGGGGGGACTTGGGGTTGGGGGACTTAGTTTGCAAAATGATGCCTTGCTTGGGAAATGGTGGTGGAGATGGAAGACTGAAGAGGGTGTCTTGTGGAACAAAGTCATTAGTGCTTTGAATGGTAAAGATGGGGGCTTTGGTGACGGAGTTAGTAGGAGTGGGTTAGGTAAGGTGTGGAGTGGAATAGTAAAAAATGGGTGTAGAATTGAAAAAAGAGGGGTGAAGCTTCTATCCTCCCTTGGTTGGAAGTTGGGCTCAGGAAATAGAGTAAGGTTTTGGAAGGATTCTTGGATTGGAGAGAGCTCTCTTGATGTGCGTTTTCCTAGACTCTTTCGCCTAGAGGAATTTGATGAGTGTTTGGTGAGTGATAGAGGGAGATTTGTGGATAGGGGGTGGTCTTGGGAATGGAGGTGGAGAAGAGAGATGAGGGGTAGGGAGTGGGGAGAGTTTGTAGACCTTATTGCTTTGCTCTCAAATATCTCTCCCATTGCAGGTAATTCAGATACCCCATTTTGGAAACTTTGTTCTAATGGTATCTTTTCAGTGGCTCGGCTTAAAAAAACACTTCTTGGCACTACTTCTATTGGAGCTCCGTCGGCTACCTTCCCATGGAGGTGGAATGCTGCTATCCCGTCGAAGGTCAACAACTTTAATTGGAAGGTTACTCACAACCGTATCCCCACTCGGACTGATATCGCGAAAAGAGGTATTCCTATTGATAGCTTGGTTTGCCCCATTTGCAAGGTGGTGAATAAGGACATCTCGCATCTACTATTTCACTGCCCTTTTGCTTCTTCTACTTGGCGTAAAATTGTTGATTGGTTCTCTATTCCACGAGCGTTACTTATGGATTGGGATTCATTCATGCAATCATCTCCTTTTTTCGGCTGACAATGCGAAAAAGTCAAAGTATGGGATCTTTGTTAAAAAAGTTGCTATTTGGTGTATCTGGATGGCTAGGAATCAAATTGTGTTCAACTCAAAAGATCTCAATGAGGACATGTTGTTTGGGGAAATTCAAAGTAGAAGCTTCGTTTGGATCACCGTTAGAAAAAGTAATATTAGTATCGATTGGACAACTTGGAAGACTAGTCCGCTCTCTTTTAGCATAGTTTAGTCCTTGTGTAGTTGATTCGCGTTATTTTTTTCATTTTGTTTCACTTCGGTTCTGGCTTGGTCGGCTTGTTTCTTAAGATCAAGTGAACGTTTGTAATTGGGCAATTTTGGACTTCTAGCGGCTAGACCCCTTAATAATAATATCAATTGCTGTTCAAAAAAAAAAAAAAGACTTAGACTACACACTAACACAAGCCCTAGTTCTTAAGTGGGGGTAATTTTCTATTCTTCATTTCTTCTAATAGTAATTTACTATTTTTCTTATAGTTTAAATGTTTAATAATGTAATCAAATTTTTAATTAGTAAGACGAATAGTCAGAATAGATGATTTAATGTCTCTTTTTGAATATCATAATTTTTTGTACGTAGAAAGATTGGATTATTGGAAGATAGCATAGCAAGGAAGGATTAGGAACAAGGAAGAGCCGAAGAGGGCTTTCGTTTTGACTGAATAAGAGGCACATATTATAGTCATTACTCATTACATTAATCAGGTATGTTTTGTTCCTGATTCGGTGATTGGCTTTGCCGGCGTACTTTATGTTTTGTTTTATTGTTTACTTGATGGGGTGATTCCGTGATTGTTTACTTGATGGGGTTATACCAAAGTTTGAAAAAATTTAACTAAAATGCCCAATTCGGAAACTTGGTCTTGAGCTCAACAAATCCGAGGGCCGGCCATGATGCCGGCCGTGACAAATATGCATAACCAAGCGCAAAAGCAAATGAGAAACCACAAGAAAAAACGCCCTTCATTAAAAATATGGGTCGTTACACTTATATACACACATCAACATGCTTCATACTTTCGCGATTAAAAAAAAAAAAAAAATACATGGTTTATACTTCATACTGCTAATTATATATATTTCTTGTAAGTTGTAACGATAATGTTACAAAGCCAACCTTTGATGCCCATGACAAAATTGCACAATCAAACACAAAAACAAGAGAGATTCCCCAAGAAAAAACGCCTAGTACTTTTGTTCCATCCTTCAAGAAGAAACTATCTTTTGGAGAAACGGCACTTATGACTGTTGGAGAAAATAGAGCAAAAGTGATTTTATCGATTTTTTAATCATTTTCGACAACTACTTTAAAGAGCGAGTTCAATGAGACTTTTATTAAAGTTATCGAGATATTATTAAATCATTGGAAACTACGTGCTACGTAGTGGACAATAGGATTTAAAATTATTCAATTCGAAGTATGGATGAATGAGATATTAACGCTTTAAGTTGTTTGTGAGATATTGGGAGTAGAGTTATGTAAACACTTTATCCCACATTGGAATATGACAGGTCCAATGTCAAGTATTTAAATGATGACAGTTGATGATGGGTATAAGCACCTAGAGTAAGGGATGAAGACTCAGAATGTTTTAGTTAGACGATGTTATGCTAAAATTGCCACACGCGTGCCGCCCGCTGTTTAGGGTGATTTTACATGATTTATAACGTTACATTTTATAACGATTTCCTCCATATTCGTATAATTTGCATAGAAATTAAGGGTTTAATCGAATTATTGAGCAAATGAGTTTTAAAAGTGTTTAAGTGCAAATTTGTGTTGTTTATGTGGTTTTATTGATAAAAATCTTTGAATATGAGATGTTACATTTTGCACGATGTTATCATAAATGTAGGTACGCTTGCATGTTAAATGAGGAGCTTAAACGAAGATCGGATGAAGATTAAGAAGAAAGCTCGATTCGAATAAAGAAAGCTTGATTCGATTCGCCCAAACTTGGTGACCAAGGTTTTCAAAATATCACATGTAACAATATGTTTTGAGGTCTAAAAGATGGATTTTGAAGAAGATGCCACGAGTTTACGAGTTAAACGAATCAATTTTGTCCAACGACTTCTACCGTGAACCTGTTTTTCGATGGAAATTTGACCCGACTTAGAGGCATTTTCAGGGAAGAGTTCTTGACGAAAGTTGTAGATACTAAAATGAGCTTTCCAACGCATTTTGAATCACGTCAATCGGAGGTCTACAACTCAAGTTATGATTTTTTTACCGAACTGCTGGAATTACGGACGAACCGGAGATAATTTTATCTCACATGGTTGCATGTTACTCCATGTGAAGACTAATGATGGCAATGATTACTCCCAACAAACTCCACATGTTTGTAACTAACTCTTGTATGACTCATCCCCTTCACATGCTAAGTAATCATCACCTCCCACATGCCTCCTAACAAACTTAGGATATTCTAAGCATATTCCTTGATGCTTAGGCTATAAAACCCCCACCTTCACTTGTAATAAAGCCCTCTCCTTGGTCACTCTTGGCCAAGCTTTTACTTTTCCCGCCTTTTATGTAAATACTCTGTAGGCGTTATGCCGAGAATAAATTAGAATAGTAGTATTGTTGTAATGCCGGAGCTACGGCCCTGATTCTGAAATCATAATCGAGGATGATTGGCTAAGGACTCCAGGCTAGAACCACCATTGTGAAGCTACCATCACCGTAATAAACAAGGATTTCGTTTTCATTTGTTCTAGTAAGCTTTCTTGTTCTTCCTTCATGTTTACTTTGTCTATGTGCAATGTGTATGAACTATATGTGTGTTGCATGCTAATCGAATTTAGATACGAAAGTTGATGAATTCGTAGATTACCGTGAAGGAGAGTGATGATATTCTTCCAACATACGTAAGTTGAGGAGAATATTGTTAGATTAGGATTTTATATCCATATCTTTGATCCGTAAATGCTTTAGTTGTACCGAGAATGGTGAACTAATTAAAAGCGCGATGAACCGAAAGGGAAAATGCCTCTTTAGCGAGATAATAATCCAAGACTTACGAATGAATGTGTGTCTTTCTTGTTAATTTCGGTGGGGTGGTGGATCAACAAAGTGTTCTAGTTGTTTTAATCTTTCTCTAAACAAATTTTCACGTATCGTCTTTCTTTTCACTTTTGCAACCTTTATTTTATTTCTAGTTTTCAAGATCATAATCATCACTAAAAAGAAATCGAAAGCAAAAGTTATTTTCATACAAGTCCCTGCGGATACGACCCGGTTTCACCACTAGCTGCAAGCTTTTGCACTTGGGGCTAACGTCGGTTTTTAAATAAATTTTAGAACCTGTTTTTAACCGCGAACAAGTTTTATAGGTAGTAGAGCCTTAAGACTTTTCGACGTAACAAGTTTTTGGCGCCGTTGCCGGGGACTTGGCACAGAAAGTTTTCGTTTTCGGTTTTGTTGTCAACTAAGTTATCTGTTTTCGTTTTTTTTTTAATTAAAAAAAAATAAAAAAAATCTCGGTAATTACCGAGAGAGACAGAAAAAAATTTTCTTTTCGTTATGTTTCTGTTCTGTATTAGTTTTATAGTATTCTGCTTTACATTCTGTTGCTCGCACTGCTTTGAGCTTGTTTTAGTATAGTTTTTTTTTTTAATTCTAAAAAAAAATTTAAAAAAAAAATTTCGGTAAATACCGAGTGGATTCGGTAATTACCGAGAGAGAAAAGAACCAAGGAACACGTTTCAATCACTGAGGTTGGGTGATGGATTTTCGGTGAATCCCACTCTGCGGAAGCATAAGGATAAAATCCCGAAACCTCGTGGGAAGAACAAGATTGATCAACACTTGAGAAAGTTCCCCCACCATGGGCTGGACAAACAAAGATTGATCAACACTTTCTACAGTGGGTTGACTGAATTGGCTAAGGGAATGGTGAATAGTTCTGCGGGAGGTGCATTTCTGAGAAAGACACCTAATGAGGGATGTATGTTGTTTGAAGATATATTGCAAAGTATAATTATGCCCCTACTTACGCAGTCGTCCCAATCGTAAAAGCTCATTTGCAGGAAGTATGAGGTAGATGAGACCACGCCTCTAAAAGCTCGATTGGCGCACTACTGAAGCAAGTGACGGAAATGAATGTTCAAAGTCTTGTGTGTGACAACCGCCATGGCCAAGGCCATCGTAGTAATCAATGCCGCTTGACCCGATCTCACAGTCAAAGTCTTTCAAAACAATGTTGTTTGCCAAAATTGCGATACGGGCACACATTCCATCGATGTCATCTATTGTTGCATTCGTAAGAGGTGAATGCATTCATTTCTCAAAATTATCGACCTTCGGTCGAATCAAAACACTCAAGGTTCAATTACAACCGAACCACCCTGGTTTCCGATGGAGTGACCCTTCAGGCAAAGAAACCCCATCGCTTTCAGGCCCTGGCCTAATCAAAGCAATTTTCAATCCAACTATCGACCAAAGATGGAACACCAATCCACCGCAAAATCAAAATCAATCATTTCGAGATCTTAGAACAAAAGTTGAGTGAGCAAATCACGGCCAACACTCAATTGGAAAATGCTTTAAGTACTCGACCCAAGATCTGGAGAAATTTGGAGGTGCAAATGGGACGACTTTCGGGCGACAAGCAAGTCGACCTCGTGGTCACCGCCGAGAGTTTTATCGAGAAGAACCCCGAGGGGTTAATTTGGTCCAAAATGACCGTAATACTTGCACCGATCTGTCTGCACCATGGAACTATGGTCAAGATGAGCCAATGCTATAAATCGAGGAGTGGGAAAGCGGTTGGCGGTCGAGGCCAACCAGGAAGCAGTAGCCCCTCCTCGCGAGCGTAAAATGCGAGGGGAAGATCTTTGTTCTCCTCGTAAGGATGTTGGGACTACTATTGATCCAAGTGAAAGAGAAAATTCAAGAAAAGGTGAAAGTTGAGAATTACGATGATGAAGAGAATACTGCCGAGAAGAAGTCGAAATCTAAGTTGAGTTCGGGAAGCATGTGTGGTGGAAGGATAGGGAAGACAAAGCAATCAATGATAAGACGGCAAAGAAGCACTTTTACTCGAGGAAGACTTTGCCGATCTCCCTTACCCACCTAACAAGAACAAGTCATTATCATTAACAATGATAAAGAATATAAGAAGGTTATCGACTTGCTCAAGAATACCGAGGCAAACATTCCATTAGTTGATCTTTTGGTAGAATGCCAAAGTATACAAAGTTTATAAAGGACGCAAAGAAGTTCGAAAAGAAGCTTCAAGAGCTCGAGCACATAGTGTTGAATGGAGAATGTTCCGCAATCGGCCGACTAAACTTCCGGTGAAGTGTCCCGAGCCTGGTAGATTTACGATTTCATGTACTATCGGGAACAGGATTTCCACAATGTTCTATGCGATTCGGGAGCATCAATCAATCGATGTCTACGCCAATCTTCCAATCTCTTGGATTGGATCAATCTATTACTCTAGACCTATTTCTCTTCAACTTGCGGATAGAAGTGTGAAATATGCAAGGGAATTGTAAAAGATGTGTTGGTCAAGGTTAAGAACTTCATATACCCAGCTGATTGGGTAATCATGGATATGACCAATGATGAGAAAACCCCCTTGATCCTTGGAAGACCTTTTCTTGCAACTGCCCGTGCCTTACTAGATTCCTACAGTGGCGAAGTAACCCTACATTTAGAGGATGAGAGCATAAAGTTCAATGTGGGCAATGCAGTGAAGCACCCGTCCAGTGACACTTGTTTAGCTATTGAGGACGATTTCACTGATGAGTATGATAAACAAGTGTTCATGGGTAGTTGGGATGAGGAAGAATTCAATAAACTATCTGCAACTTGGACTAATGAGGAGTGGATAAAATTTTTAGAAGAGATTGACAAGGAAAGTTCTGATTACCACGAAGTGGTAGGAAAGATAATGCGGAAGAGGCATGGTGATATGCCCAGATTTGCAAAGGGAGATGGTACCCCTGTCTGCTGGGAGGCCATGATGCTTCAGAGCCCTTATGATAAGCTTAGAGATCTAGAGCTTAAGGGAGATAAATTGAGACCAAGTGTGGAGGAGCCACCGTCGATTTAGTGTTGAAACCCTTGCCTCAACACTTGAAATACATTTTTCTCGAGGGGCGGTGATAAGCTCCTTTGATCATTTCATCTAAGTTAGAACCGAAGGAGGAAGAAAACCTTATCAAAGTCTTGTAAGATAATATCCTCGCTTTTGGTTGGCAAGTGGGAGATATCAAGGGATAAGCCCGATATCTCAGATGCACAAGATCGGGATCGTTGAGGATCGAAGAAGGTGCGACGACCTCGAGAGAAGGCTAAACCCTCACATGCAGGGAAATCGTTAAGAAGGAAATCATCAAATTGCTTGACATGGGTATCATCTACCCAATAGCCGATAGTGAATGGGTGAGCCCCACTCGTGTGGTGCCAAAGAAAGGAGGGATTACTATTGAAAAGAATGAAAAGGGGAAGAGATTGCCTTACGACAAGTCACCGGTTATAGAATTTGCATCGACTACGAAAGACTAAATGAGGTAACTTTAAAAGACCACTTTCCTTTCCATTCATTGACCAACTCCTTGAGAGGCTTAGTGGCAAGCAATTTTATTGTTTTTGGATGGCTATTCGGATACTTTCGGATAGCTATCGACCCCAATCGATCAAGAAAAGACTACCTTCACCGCCTCTCCTGGTACCTTCGCTTATCGAAGGATGCCATTTGGTCTTTGTAGCGCACCCGGCTACATTTCAAAGATGTATGTTGGCTATCTTCAATGGTTTAGTGGAGAAGGTGATGGAGATTTTTATGGATGACTTCTCTGTGTTCGGGACAGCCACCACCACTGTTTACACAATCTTGATAAAGTTCTCATCCCGGTGCATAGAGAAGGACTTAGTCTTAAATTGGGAGAAGTGCCACCTAATGGTGGAAGAAGGAATTGTTCTTGGACACAAGGTGTCAAGGAAGGTATAGAGGTTGACAAAGCGAAGGTAAAAGCTATTGAAAAAATGACATACCCCAAAACTGTAAGAGAAGTAAGAGGATTCTTGGGTCATGTCGGATTCTATAAGCGGTTCATTAAAGACTTTTCTAAGATAGCCAAGCCTTTGTCAACTCTCTTAAAAGAGGATGTGAAATTTGTTTTCACCCTCGAGTGTGAAAGAGCTTTTAAAGAATTAAAAGACAAGTTGATTACCTCGCCAATTCTTATAGCAATTGGATCGAAAGCTCCTTCGAGCTTATGTGTGATGCTTCTAATTATGCAATCGGAGCGGTGCTAGGTCGAGAGAGTGGGCGGCAGTTCCAACCTATCTACTACGCTAGTCACACTTTAAACCCAAAGACAAGTAAATTATGCAACAACCGAGAAGGAGTTGTTGGCGAGAGTTTTGCCATGGATAAATTTAGAAGCTATTTTCTTGGGTCGGAGGTTACGGTTTGGACAGACCATTCTGCATTAAAGTATCTGTTGAGCAAGGCTGATGCCAAGCCTCGTTTGTTGAGATGGATCTTGATTTTACAAGAGTTTGATGTTCATATCCGGGACAAGAAGGGTAGCGAGAATGTGGTAGCTGATCACATGTCTCGGCTGACCGATGATCCTCAGGTAGAGTCAGATGAGATTGGAATTGATTTTCCAACTGAGCAACTCATGACCATTGATGTGTGCGAGGTTGCTCCTGCCCGTGCGGGAAAAGGTTCTCCTTGGTTTGCACCCTTTGCAAACTTCTTGAGCGGCAGATATCTGGACCCTGACCTGACATATCAGCAAAAGAAGAAATTCTTTTCGGATTTGAACTATTATGTGTGGGACGACCCTATTCTCTTCAAGCGTTGTAAGGATGGATTACTCCGTAGGTGTGTCCCTGAGTTCGAGCAGAGGGACATTATGGAGCAATGCCATGACGGACCTGTGGGAGGTCACTATGGAGCTGGGAAGACTGCTGCGAAGATTTTTCAGTCCGGTTTCTACTAGCCGACAATTTTTAAGGATACAGAGATTTTTGTAAAAGGGTGTGACCGGTGCCAGCGCACCGGTAAACTTTCTCGGCGAATGGACATGCCCCTCCACCCCATTCAAGAATGCGAGGTTTTCGACGTATGGGGTATTGACTTCATGGGACCGTTTCCATCCTCGTATGGGAACAAGTACATTCTGGTCTGCGTCGACTACGTGTCAAAGTGGGTAGAGGCAATAGCAACACCGCGGAACGACCACAAGGTAGTCAAGAACTTTCTGAGGAAAAATATTTTTACACGGTTTGGCTGTCCACGAGCTCTCATCAGTGACGAGGGAACTCACTTCTGCAATACTCCATTAGAAAAGATTTTAGAACGATATGGGGTAAAACACAAAACTGCTACCCCTTATCACCCTCAGACGAGTGGACAAGTTGAAGTAAGTAACCGAAGCACTAAAAGCATTCTTGAGAAGACGGTGAACTCTCATAGGGACGGATTTGAGTCAAAAACTAGATGATGTACTCGGGCCTACAGATGCGACTTTCAAAACTCCTATTGGCACGTCTCCGTTTGATGGTTTATGGTAAGGCCTGCCACCTGCCAATCGAGCTTGAGCACAGAGCATTCTGGGCTATTAAATTCTTGAATTTCGATAGCCGCTATGCAGAGAAAAGCGATTGTTGCGATTCTGAGAGCTTGATGAGTTCAGACTCCAGGCCTACGAAAGCTCAAGAATCAATAAGGAGAGGACTAAGCTTCTTCACGACAAGAAAATCAAGCATAGAGAATTCAAAGCGGGCGAATGGGTTTTACTATATAATACCAGGTTACATCTGTTTCTGGTAAGCTACGCACCGTTAGTCCGCCCTTTTCAAATCTCTCAGGTTTTCCTAGTGGAGAAGTCGAATTGAAAAATAAGCGAGGTGAGTTGTTCGAGTAAATGGTCATCGTTTGAAACACTATATTGGTCATCAAAAGGAACGATCGGTGGTTTTCCATCTAAAAGACGTCCCTAGTCAAGATAGCTCCGATTCTTCGGCACTGATGATTTACATCTCTGTGACTTCTTTGATGATGTTGTGATTATCGATGATACACCTCGGCTTGTGGGCCTCAAAATCTAAAAAGAAGAAGAGAAGAATCATAGGAACTAAGTGGATACAGAAGTTTACTGATATGGCCAATACTTTGGCGAGACTTTGTTTTTGTGGGATCCATACTATTGACCTCAAGGAAATTAAGAATGATTCCGTAAAGAGGCCTCACTGGCCTGACCCGGGTTGAAAATTTTTGGGTTGTCGAGCAAACGACATTAACCAAAAGCGCTACCGGGAGGCAACCCATTTAAAAAAAAAAACAAAAAAAACAAAAACTCTACATTTTGGATGATACTTTACTCATACTTTGGATAATAGTTTTCTAATACTTCGGATTGATTTTCATTTTGTTTCGCCAAGTCTCAGGATGAATGTTTGAATGTCATTAAAGAGGGAACGATTAGGTGGTTATCTGAAAATCCCGAGATACAGCAAAGATAAAATTCAAATACATCATTTCTTAGATTTAGGTTGTTAGAACAATTTGAAATAACCCTTGAGGATCTGGGTATAAAAGACTCATAGTTAATACTTTGTCACATATTTCATATCATGATCTAGTCTGTTTTAAATTTTCAAATAATGTGTGACATGTATTAGTTCAACTACTATGAAACTAAGGGAATAGGAAATTCAAAGCTAACCCGAGTTGACATTTTATTGTCTAGTCGAGCTCCCGACTATAATTAAGCCCTACTAGGGGCGGTAACCTAGATATCTTTTCTTTTTTGTGTGTAGTTTATTTCTGTTTTGTTTCTCTAGTTGTTGCTAATGTTTAGATGATATTGCCTTGTCTATCATCTTTTGTGCCCCTATCCCCGAGGTACGTCTTGTTTTTCCATGGTGTGCAGGATATTCGCGATAGCGATTGTGAGCTTTTAGATAAATCGGTTTACGGTGGATGGTCCACGATCTCATCGCTTTCATCAAGCATTTCTGAATCTGATTCGCGACCACTTCCAGAATTGCCACCTTCGAATTACAACCAGCTAAGTATTTCTTATTTTGCACATGCTGAGGACATCATGTAACTTAAGTGTGGGGGAGGGTTATATATGTTGTCTTGGTTTTAAACGTTAGGGTTATATATGTTGTCTTGGTTTTAAACGTTTATACTATTTATATATATATGATTATGTGCATATTTTCATTTTATAACTACTATATTCCACTCATTATTCATTGAGATCGATGTCAATTCGTAAGTGGGGAGTAGAGTAAGTTATAAAATTTTGAAAATATTAAAAATTAACGCTATAATTAAAATAAGTATATTGATTGCTTAACACTTAGTTTTATTTTTCCTAAAGTAGAAATAAGATAGTATATAATTAATATAATAAATTTAATATATTTTGATAGAATAAGTTTTAGTTAAGTAAAATAGATTAGATGTATTATGATTATATTATATATGTCAGTTTTAGATTTTTATAAGATCTTAAGTATATGTAAGTATACATAAATATTATTGAGTATTGTTGATTTGAAATTAGACAGATATGCTTATATTTATAATGAAATGTTAGAATAATTTTCTTTTCGAAATAAGTATGAATATGGAATCAGACCAAGGATGACGATTTTTGGCATAATAAAGTTAGATAGGTGCAAATATATTTGACATCGCCTCATGACACTTGCAAAATAGTCGATTCTGGCAATGAGTTCGGATATGTTAGTATTCTATGAAAAAAAAAACAAATCACCTCGAGTCCATTTGGATACTGCCCCAATTGGGGAGTGTGGTTTACCTTGGACAGTATGGGTTTGAGTGATCTCAGGGTGACTGCCTCTAAAGTTTGGGGAGAGTGTTATACTTTTGAGGCGCGACGATTAAAAAAAAAATAAATTATTGGGTTGTAATTTGATAAAAAAAGGTTTTTGAGATGAAAGTTAAGTACGTACGACCTATCTTCTTCTTTTGATAATTCTTTATTTTTCTTTTGATCAAACACCCAGATCCCGATCGTTATACTAAGTCCTTGATTCCAATTATTTCATACGAGTTAAGATTAGAGAATAATTTTAATTTTTATTATATTTACTAAGTAAATTGTGTAGAATTTCATTTAAATGATATTTGATAAATAATTTATCTAAGTTATATACACTTTTATCTTATTAATTTCTAAGAAAGATATATTTAATATATTTATAATATTGAAATGATAATTTGTTAACTTGAAAGTTAATCTACCAAGCATATCATTTTATTGTAGTTTTTATATGTTATCATTATTTTTGCTCGGGACGAGCAAAAGCTAAGTGTGGGGAGTTGTTTAGGGTGATTTTACATGATTTATAACGTTATATTTTATAACGATTTCCTCCATATTCGTATAACTTGCATAGAAATTAAGGGTTTAATCAATTATTGAGCAAATGAGTTTTAAAAGTGTTTAAGTGCAAATTTGTGTTGTTTATGTGGTTTCATTGATAAAAATCTTTGAATATGAGATGTTACATTTTGCACGATGTTATCATAAATGTAGGTGCGCTTGCATGTTAAATGAGGAGCTTAAACGAAGATCGGATGAAGATTAAGAAGAAAGCTCGATTCGAATAAAGAAAGCTTGATTCGATTCGGCCCAAACTTGGTGACCAAGGTTTTCAAAATATCACATGTAACAATATGTTTTGAGGTCTAAAAGATGGATTTTGAAGAAGATGCCACGAGTTTATGAGTTAAACGAATCAATTTTGTCCAACGCACTTCTACCGTAACCTGTTTTTCGATGGAAATTTGACCCGACTTAGAGGCATTTTCAGGGAAAGAGTTCTTGACGAAAGTTGTAGATACTAAAATGAGCTTTCCAACGCATTTTGAATCACGTCAATCGGAGGTCTACAACTCAAGTTATGATTTTTTACCGAATCTGCTGGAATTACGGACGAACCGGAGATAATTTTATCTCACATGGTTGCATGTTACTCCATGTGAAGACTAATGATGGCAATGATTACTCCCCAACAAACTCCACATGTTTGTAACTAACTCTTGTATGACTCATCCCCTTCACATGCTAAGTAATCATCACCTCCCACATGCCTCCTAACAAACTTAGGATATTCTAAGCATATTCCCTTGATGCTTAGGCTATAAAACCCCCCACCTTCACTTGTAATAAAGCCCTCCTTGGTCACTCTTGGCCAAGCTTTTACTTTTCCGTCTTTTATGTAAATACTCAGAGGCGTTATGCGAGAATAAATTAGAATAGTAATCTTGTTGTAATCTTTTGAGCTACGGCCCTGATTCTGAAATCATAATCGAGGATGATTGGCTAAGGACTCCAGGCTAGAACCACCATTGTGAAGCTACCATCACCAGAATAAACAAGGATTTCGTTTTCATTTGTTCTAGTAAGCTTTCTTGTTCTTCCTTCATGTTTACTTTGTCTATGTGCAATGTGTATGAACTATATGTGTGTTGCATGCTAATCGAATTTAGATACGAAAGTTGATGAATTCGTAGATTACCGTGAAGGAGAGTGATGATATTCTTCCAACATACGTAAGTTGAGGAGAATATTGTTAGATTAGGATTTTATATCCATATCTTTGATCCGTAAATGCTTTAGTTGTACCGAGAATGGTGAACTAATTAAAAGGCGATGAACCGAAAGGGAAAATGCCTCTTTAGCAGATAATAATCCAAGACTTACGAATGAATGTGTGTCTTTCTTGTTAATTTCGGTGGGGTGGTGGATCAACGGTGTGTTCTAGTTGTTTTAATCTTTCTCTAAACAAATTTTCACGTATCGTCTTTCTTTTCACTTTTGCAACCTTTATTTTATTTCTAGTTTTCAAGATCATAATCATCACTAAAAAGAAATCGAAAGCAAAAGTTATTTTCATACAAGTCCCTGCGGATACGACCCGGTTTCACCACTAGCTGCAAGCTTTTGCACTTGGGGCTAACGCCGGTTTTTAAATAAATTTTAGAACTGCTTTTTAACCGCGAACAAGTTTTATAGGTAGTAGAGCCTTAAGACTTTTCGACGTAACACCCGCCCATGCCCGTGCCTGAGCCCGTTGACCGTGGACTTGGGCTTTGGCTTTGGGGAATTGGGCCTGAGGGCCTTGGTCCAGGCTAGTATTATATTTTTGACAGATTCGGTGGAGTGGCATTTCAATAAGGTCACCAAGCAAATCAAGAGGCTGAAGTCACCGACAAATGAGGCAATTCATCGTATTGAGATTCAAAGAAGTCAAGCAAAATCAGCAGGTGACGTGATCACCGAGAGTCGAAGTCACCGAATGTTTCAAAGAGCAAATTCAACCAAGTCTGAATATTTCACCACATTGACTCACCGAGACCTTTCA
Source organism: Gentiana macrophylla (assembly GCA_026214975.1). Taxonomy (NCBI): domain Eukaryota; kingdom Viridiplantae; phylum Streptophyta; class Magnoliopsida; order Gentianales; family Gentianaceae; genus Gentiana; species Gentiana macrophylla. The sequence continues at coordinate 28,477 of JAOBSW010000089.1, read as the reverse complement.
CCTTTCATCTTCTTTAGCTGAGACCTTTCATCTTTCATATTCTTCAAACTGTCATGATTAATCTTTGATATCAAAGTGGGAGTAAAGGCATTAATGTTTATCAATCGCGACATTTCACCTTTCATCTTCTTCAAATTGTCATGATTAATACCGATATCGGCTGGGAATAAATGCATTAATGTTTATCAATGCCGAGACATTTCCATTGCTTGGTCAAGCCTCTATATAAACAAGCCTTCACAACATGGAGAAGACACACTAGTTACAACAACAGAAATATTATACACATCCATATAGTTGCATAGAAAGTTGAAGAGTGTTCCTAAAACACTGAAGAGTTCAACGTTGTTTAGAAGTTGAAGTACCTCTCTTTTGAACAGGTAAACTGAGTAATCCTGGGAGACAATTGCATAAACCGGGGTACAAGCCGGAGCAAATTTGTCTTAAGGACAGAGTTTCATCTCGCCTCAGTCAAGATATCCTTTACTGTTGTATTTTATTTTCGTTTTTCATTACAGTTGTTGTAATATCTTTCAGGATTAATGTATAAATTGTTCTTCTTCTTTTGTTTATTAATTTTATTTCGTATAAAATAATATGGGTATAACAATCTTAAGACAAATTTTTCAGGGCTTTCTTATGCTCAGAAAAGTATCTTTATGCGAAATGAAAAAAACTATGAACAATTTATTTTATTTATTCTGCTGAACCTGAATATCTCGTTTGATATTCAGTAAAAATCGTGCTGTTGTTTGGTCTCGCTTTAACGAACCAAAATCGATTGTTGATCTTCTGCTTTGAACGTAAATGACTCATCGCACGATGCGTCATTGACACCTCTCTGCTATTCTTTGCGGCAAGTTGAAGTCTGAATCCACTATCAAATGCAATCAGTACTTACTATTGTGTCACTACTATTCTTGCCGTGACACAATCTACTATTGCTATGGTCGGTTCATCTTATGGTGAGAAGCCAGAAAAATTTAATGGGCTGAATTTGAAGCGTTGGCAGCAAAAGATGCTGTTCTACTTGACTACACTGGGATTTTCCAGGATGCTCACTGAAGAGCAACAAGTTGTGCCTCCAGACAACCTCGAACACAGGGCTCTGCTTGCTCAAGAGTGTTGGAAGCATAGTGATTTTTTGTGCAAAAATTACATTCCGAACGGTTTAGACAATACTATGTATGGTGTCTATTGTATGTTTGAGTCTGCTAAAGCACTATGGCTTGCCTTAGATAAAAAATATAAAACAGAGGATGCAGGTGCTAAGAAATTTATTGTAGGTAAATTTCTGAAATATGAGATGGTCGATTCCAAAACCGTAATTAAACAGGTTGAGGAATTACAAACCATTATATCCGAACTTTTAGAAGAGGGTATGGTTATTAATGTAAATTTTCAAGTAGCTTGTGTGATTAAGAAACTACCTTCTTCATGGAAGGAGGATAAAAGTTATCTCAAACACAAGCGAAAGCAAATGTCTATGGATGATCTGATTGTCCGACTCCGTATAGAGGATGATAATAGAGCATCCGAGAATAAACGTGTTGTGCAGGTTGGACAGGCTAAGGCATATGTTGCTGAGTTCAAGAACCAAAAGAGGAAGAAAACTGGTCAATCTTCCAAGAAAACTGGTGAATCGTCCAAGAATCCACAAACTGCATACAAGTTTAATGGTGAGTGCCGAAACTATGGAAAATTTGGGCACCGTGCAGCTGAGTGCCGTGGGAAGAAGCCATTTCAGCCAAAGGCACATGTGGCTGAAACTGATGGTGATGATGATATGTTCTGTGCTATGGTGATGGAATGTAATGCTGTTAGGAATCCAAGGCAGTGGACACTGGAGCCACAAGACATGTTTGTGCTGACCGTGGAATGTTTTCAACCTATAAGGCTGGAGCTGGTGACAAACTGTGGATGGGTAACTCTTCCCACTCAACCATTCTAGGAACAGGCAATGTGATTCTGAGATGACTTCTGGGAAGAAGCTGACATTGACCAATGTTCTCCATGTTCCTGACATTCGTAGAAATCTAGTTTCTGGTGCTATGTTGAGCAAGGTTGGGTTCAAGATGATGTTTGGTTCTGATAAGATCATTCTGACTAAGAATGAAGTGTTTGTCGGTAGAGGTTATCTCACAGAGGATATGTTTAAGTTGAATGTAATGGTTATTATGCCAAAGAATATTGTGCCCGATGAGGCTAATAAAATTGCATCTACTTCTACTTACTTGCTTCAGTCTTCTTGTTTATGGCATAATCGATTAGGACATGTTAATAATAAATCAATTCGTAGAATGATGAATTTAGATTTATTACATAATATAAAGTTTAATCAAACTGAAAAATTCCAAATATGTGTCGAAGCTAAAATGACTCAGGCACCATTTCCTTCAGTGGAAAGAAACACAGAACCGTTAGATTTAATTCATACAGATTTGTGTGATTTAAAATTTGTGCAATCGAGAGGCGGTAAAAAATACTTTGTAACATTTATCGATGATTGTACAAGATACTGTTACGTCCACTTGCTAAGTAGCAAAGATTAGACTATTGAGGCTTTTAAAAACTATAAGAATGAAGTCGAAAATCAACTTAGCAAACGAATCAAAAAGGTTCGTAGTGATAGAGGTGGTGAATATGATGCACCGTTTAATGAAATATGTTCACAATCTGGCATTATTCATCAAACTACTGCTCCGTATACACCTCAATCAAATGGAATTGCTGAACGCACTCTAAAGGAGATGATGAATGCTATGTTATAAGTTTGGGTTTACCTCAGAACTTGTTGGGGGAGGCCATCCTCTCAGCAAATGTCATTCTTAATATAATTCCATCCAAGAAGATGGATAAGACCCCATATGACTTGTGTAAAGGCCATAGGCCAAGCTACAAATATTTGAAAGTATGGGGGTGTTTTAGCAAATGTAGAAGTGCCTAAACCTAAACAAATAAAGATTGGGCCTAAAACGATAGATTGCATATTTATCGGTTAAGCGAATAACAGTAGTTCATATATATTTCTAGTGCATAAATCTGACATCCCTGATGTACATGTGAATACCGTCATGGAGTCAAGAAATGCAGTGTTTTTCGAGAAGGTCTTTCCTAACGAAGACAGAAACAATGAAGACACGAGTCCAAATAAGCGGACACATGAATCCACAGAGGACACCACTCCAGAAAATGAGGAAATCGAACCTCGTAGAAGTAAATAGGCTAGGACTTCAACGTCATTTGGTCCGGATTTTCTCACCTATATGGTAGAAAACGATCCAAGAACATATGCTGAGGCTATGTCAAATCCAGAAGTGCCTTACTGGAAAGAAGCAATAAAAAATGAAATAGACTCCATTATGCAAAATCACACTTAGGAATTGGTTAATATTCCACTAGGGCATAAAGGACTCGGTTGTAAGTGGATATTTAAGAAGAAACTTAAAGCTGATGGATATATTGATAAATAAGGCCAGACTGGTAGCCAGAGGTTATCGACAAAATGAGGGTCTTGATTTTATCGATACATATTCACCGGTAACTAGAATCACTTCGATAAGGGTTTTTATTGCGATTGTTGTAGTCTATAACCTTGAAATCCATCAAATGGATGTTAAGACTGCTTTCCTAAATGGTGAATTGGAGGAAGAAATATACATGGAACAACCCGAGGGGTTTGTAGTTCCTGGTCAAGAACACAAGGTGTGTCGACTCGTTATTGTATGGGCTAATACAAGCACCAAAACAGTGGCACCAAAAATTTGATCAAATGATGTTGCCAAATGGGTTTAAAATTAACGAGTGTGACAAATGTATCTATATCAAAAACACTTCTAATTCCTATGTGATAGTATGTCTGTATGTTGATGACATGTTGATCATAGGAAGTACTCGTGATATAATCATGAATACTAGGGAGATGTTTACACGGAATTTTGATATGAAGGATATGGGAGTTGCAGATGTTATTTTGGGGATTAAAATCTCTAGAATGTCCGATGGGCTTGCTTTGTCACGATCACACTATATTGAGTCATTTCTAAAAGATTTAATGTCTTTCATGAAAGTCCTGTAAAAACTCCAATTGACTTAAGTTTTCACTTAGTCAAGAACAAAGGTGAACCTGTGTCTCAGTTGAAATATTCACAAATCATAGGATGTCTGATGTACATAACCAACCTGTCTTTAGACCAGGCGTTAGCTTGTCTTTGTGAATAAACTAAGCGTGTTTACTGAGTAATCCAAGTGAGGATCATTGGAAAGCTTTGAATAGGGTAATGAGGTACTTAAAGTTTACAATGAATCTGAGATTATGTTATACACAATATCCAGCAGTATTAGAAGGATACTGTGATGCAAATTGGATATCTGGCTCCAAAGATTCGAAAGCCACAAGTGGATATGTATTCACTATTGGTGGTGCAGTGGTGTCATGTAAATCCACAAAGCAAACATGCATAGCTCGTTCCACGATGGAAGCTGAGTTCATTGCATTGGACAAGGCAGGAGAAGAAGTCGAATGGCTTCGTAATTTCCTAAAGGATATTCCATGCTGGACTAAACCTATTGCTCCAATAAGCATACATAGTGATAGTCAGTCGGCTATAAGTCGAGCACACAAAACAGTATGTATAATGGTAAGTCTCGACATATATGTCGTAGACACAATACTATTAAACAACTGATCTCTAATGGTGTGATTTCTATCAATTTTGTTAGATCAAAGGAGAACCTTGCGGATCCGCTTACAAAAGGTTTACCTAGAGATCAAATGTCAATATTGACACTCGGAATGGGACTTAAGCCTATTACGACAGAAACTTCGTAATGGTAACCCAACCATGTTGACTGGAGATCCCAAGATCATTGTTCAAAGGGACAACTAAGTTACAAACGTTTAGTGAACACTTACCCATTCTGTGAATAAAAGTGTTATCGTCAGTGGTGTAAAGGTTAAGTGAAAACTTTAATGATTCATATAACTTGATTAAATTCGAGTGGGGTATGGCAGAATACTCTTGATAGGAGATCACCTATGTAAGTGTGAAGTGGGGCCGCTTCTGTGAGAATTCAGAGGCTAGAATTCTGAATGGTGAAGAACAATGGATGAATCAAAGCTCAATTCATGGATGAAAATACACAAGTTTTTTGGGTGTTAATGTGATTACATTATTGTCCAAATGATTTTTAGTTTACGGTTTGTTTCCGTTTTAATCCATAAAGTAATATTGGTGTCGGTGTTGTTGTAAAGTTTGCCGAGTCCATGATTTTTGTCTAATCTCACATTGCTATTGTTCATGGTAATGGTAATGGTATTGAGGTTACTGATATTGTGTTACTGTGGTACTGTGTTAATGTAAACGCTGCGATTAAATTCGGCTTTCAATAACTACGTCGAAAGGGTATCGTATGAGATCTCAAAATGAAGAGAGAAAAAAATATGAACTTTGGTGAAAGAATTTTGAAGATCGGTTCTAAATCAAAAGTTACGGTCGTTTATAAGAAAAAACTCTGATTAATGCAAATGTTTTTTCGGCTTTCAAAATTTATGTCGGAAGCGTATAGTATGAGATCTCAAAATAAAGAGGAGAAAAAACATGAATTTTGGTGAAATTTTATTGATGATCGGAGTTCTACGTCAAAAGTTACGGTTGTTAAAAAAAAATAAAAAACAGCATCAGTTTAATCACAGCAACATCAGTTTGTTGCGCGCGTAAATTAGTATAAGGGTATTTGTGTCCAACGAAAATTATTTGTCTTTATTGCAACTAAAATAATAAATATGTCATGTTTATTTATTTTATATTAAAAAAGTGAATTTTTGGCTCAATCACCCATTTTATTACCGGGAATCTTGAAAAAAATATGCTTCAAAAGTTAATTATTTGTGTTATATGCCTCAAAATAATAACATTTAAAAAATATGACTGAAAAACAATTTGTTACGTATTCGCTACTGATTTGCTACGTAATCGCTACGAATTGCTGTACAGACATATTTTTCAAATGTTATCTTTTGAGGCATACCACACAAATAAATATATTTTTAAACATATTTTATCAAGTTTCCCTTTATTTATTACCCCAGGCTCATGTACCATGTAGTCACTGTCTAGTTATGCCTACTTCATTTTCTTTTTCTGGGAAACTAATTATGGTCTTTTTGGATACGTCTCTAATACGTGTTCATATCAAAATATACTACGTTTCCTTCCTCTATCATTATACTACGTGTTGATGAAAATTACTACGTGCAATTGGACTTTTACACTTATAGGAATTTATGCACTTCAGGCGTAGAACTTTCTAACATGGCTGCTTTGCTTTCTGTTTAAAACAAAACTGCTCAATGCCCACCTTCAATACCCACGTTCAGTGTACAATTTTTGGGCAATAATATATATGAGAGTATTGTTGCGATATATATCTATATTGTTATATTATTTGACATTACCATTTGACATTGTTATACTATGTAACACTATTATTTGACACTATCATTTGATATTGTGATACTATTTGACACTATCAATTGATATTTTGATTCTATTCGACACTACCATTTGACATTAATATACTATGTGACACTACCATTTGACACTATCAATTGATATTGTGATACTATTCAACACTACCATTTGATATTATTATACTATGTGACACTATTATTTGACATTGTTATATATTTATATATATATTCATTCATTGCAAATGTGAGTTGATGGGGTGAGGTACAGGGTGGTTTTGTTTTGTTTTTTCTTTTTTGTTTCCTTTTCTTAGGAGCATTAGTAAATAGAGGGGTAAAATTGTCTAAATACAAGATATTTGTCCTTTTTACTGAAATACAAATGTTCCCACCTTTTTATAATTTCACAATGTTTTTTTTTTTTTTTTGTTGTCCTTTTTCATAATTTTGCCATATATATATTTGCATTATATTCATGTACAAATATCAAAATATCGACTATTTTGCCAAAATTCAAAATAGATTAATCAAAGCTAAACATGTTACAAAGATGATGAAATATGCACGCGTTGATCATAAACTTTGTTGACACGTTTATCAATGTTAAGTGAAGAAACGTAAACTTAATTACAAATGCCTTTGTGGAAAATAAATTATCAAAAAGATAAGAGTTTTGTGGAGGGAAATGAAAAAATTGATTTTGGCAACTGCGACATATAAATAAGAATGGATGGAGTAATAGAATATTAATGTTATGTCTATTACCTTCGCCCCGTAAGATATAATGCAAATATATAAAATAAAACAAATAAAAAGAAGGGGTGCGTGGGGTTGTTTCTGATCCGTTTTTCTTCTCGATAATGATTTTGGTGTCTGTCTCGAGAGGGTTGTGTGGTTCAGATGTCTGTCGTACAAGCCCCTACCCTCTACCTTCCACCCTCTACCTCTTGCTTTCCTCTTTCTTTCGATCTATGAACCATCTCGATTGCCGAAGGAAGATCGATGTAAAATGTTTTATTTTTCATTGTTACGCTTAAAATTTGCGTTCTGAACGGTTCGTTACATGCTACATTTCTTCGTATTTAATATCACAAATAAGTTAAAACTTATAACACGCGGCACGCCGTTGGTTAGTTTTATTGTGAATAAAGACCAATTTTTACTAATACCATGGTAAATGTACTTTATTGATGAGTGTTAAATGTAGTTTGGAACTTTTGTTTTTTGTGTCGGGTGTCTATGTAACTAAGTCGAAAACATTTGTCTAATTGTCGTCGTGTTAAATAATTGACATCATAATTTGTTGTATAATATCAATGCCGGTGTTCGGAAGATTTTGCATCACTAAACAAAAAATAATTTATAAATCTATACCTAACATGCAAAACTAACTCCTAACCGGCCGAATACCGGGTAATTGCTAGCAAAGCGGGATAAGTAAGGGTATCGATCCACAGGGAATTGGGATGTTGAATCTAATCTTATTAACTCTCTCAATTGCTACTCATGAAAACAAATAAACGAAAGAAAAACATATAAACGAAGATAGAATAACTAAAATAAATCTAACCTATAACAAACAATAAAAACGACCTAAACTAAAGATACATGGGATCAAACATAATACAAACCAAGTGATTTCAATCCTAATTCATCTCATGATTTTAATTCAAATTGTGGTTTCACCTTTACACGAGATACAAATTCCTAATCTCTTAGTGAATCTATTTCTCAAGCTATGAATTCCTAATTCCTTAGTGAATTCAATTACCGATCTCTCCTCTTCCGAATGTTGAGACCAATTTCCATACAAAACGAAGGTGTAGATTCAGGTTAACTCTCGTATTTTAGAATCTAGCAACCTAGATAATTAATCCATTAATTTGTCACGAATTAACGATTAAAGATCATATCTTTCTATGGTGATCTAGTTTACGCAACTTCCGTCTGTTGTAAACATGTCAATTAGTAAACAAATCTCTCGATATGAGTTCACACGATAGCATCATAATCATAGAACGATACAAAATAAATCAAAAATCATGAAGATAAACAAAGCTTGAATAAATCAAAAAGATGAACTCACATAGTTTATACAATGGATGATCCATGAATTGAAAACGAAACAAAAACGATCCTAATCTAACCTAGGCTCGGGTGACCGGCCTTGAAAGCTCCCAAGATGCGGCTGCTCTCTTGGAAATTTCTGATGTGAAAATTGTGTATGAAAAGGTATGATTTAGGGTTTGGGGCGCTGCTGCTTAAATAGGAAAATAAGTCGGCTAGGTCAAAACTAGGTCGGTTATGCTTGATCGGCCGTGGACGCCCGTCCGCAACACTTGGACGCTCGTCCGACTTCTTTGGACTTGATCAGACGCTCGTCCACTCAGCGTCCAAACTCTCTGTACCAAATTTCTTCTTCGAACGCCCGTTTGAATATGGCGGACGCCCGTCCACTGGACGGAGATTCTGGACGCCAGTCCAGCTGCTTAAAAATCGATCTTCTCATCTTTATCTCCAATCGGTTTCATCTCTATCTCTTCTCCTCTTCATTAATCCGATTGTTAGCCTCTTCTAATCCATATCCCGTGTATCTACAATACATCAAAACATACCAAAGCGTAACGATATTCCAAAATAATATAAAATCACAATTTAAACACATAATTCGTTACGTTTTGCAACTTAACCATTGAAAACATCATTTACTCAATATTTCAATATAAAGCTCGATTTCTATGAGAAACATCCACATATGGGGGAAATTGATATAAAACATATCCTTATAAAACGTATAAAATCACCCTTAACAGCCGGCTAAATTTCGTCATTTATATTGTGTTGTACTTAAAATGTGTGGAGTGATATTTTAGTTAAAATGTATTTTATATTTAATAGTTTTTGACATTAAGAAACATCTCAAAGATTTGGGCGTTCAAGTGCGTTGCGGAGTCCCGCTTTTAACTAGTATAGCAATAGGAAAAATAAATATCATAGAGCTATTCCTTTTATTTCCTCCACAAAACTCTTATCTTTTTGATAATTTATTTTCCCACAAAGACTTTGTTGACACGTTTATCAAAATAGATTAATCAAAGCTAAACATGTTAAGTTTACACATGCATCTGTGTTGACTTCTTACTATTTATATCAACATTCCGATCAAAGCTTAAGCACCAAATTCTCAACCATGGCATTTCATGCAAATGCCTTCCTTTGCCTAATATTCTCAATTTTAGTGACATTTGCGTCCTTTGAGATTTCTTTGGCTACTAAACCACAAAACATTACCACTTTTAGCCACAGAAATTTCCCCCCTAAGTTTATTTTTGGAGCTGCTTCATCAGCCTATCAGGTATAATTAACCATTTTAATTACTTGTCGATCATATGCATTTAATACAGGGCAATATTTATTAAGGTTAAATTAAAAACTAAAGTCTATGTATAATATGTTTCATGCAAAATGTTAATGAATATTTGTGCATGGTTCATTCAGTATGAAGGAGCAGCATCTACAGATGGGAGAGGATCAAGCGTATGGGATGTATATTCTCATCAAGTTCCTAGTGAGTCTAACTAACCCTAATTAATATTTTGTTTCTCAGACTTTTATATAAGATCAAGTACTGCACTATATGTTCTTATCAGTTTAAGACCTGATCTGTGAGTCATCGATTCACATGATATTATAACTCTGTTTCACAAAATTCGAGTGTTGTTTTTAGTGTTGTAAACGAGCAGAATTGTTCATATATGATCTAACACGAGTTTGACTTATATAAACTTGCATTCGTTTATTTGTTTGAATACAAGTATTGAACACAACCATATAATTATGTATTTCTGTTTAGCTCAAAAAACAATTATGCATTTATGCTTGTTTATTATACGAAGGAAAGCGAAGACTCACGAACATTTGTTTAGGTTCATGAACTTTAATGTACATATGCAAGTGTGTGTGTGTGGAGGTGGTGGGTGAAATTGTGAAAATTATACATAGAAAGGCTCAAATAAACTCAAACATTTGTTTAGGTTCTCGAAATTGATCGTGTACAAAATAAACTTAAACACAAACATCTGGTCTTCGGATCGGCTTGGTTCGTGAACAACTCTACCCATTTTGATATCTTGATGTCTAGGCTCTTGTCATCCAACTTTTTACACTACAATCCTAACCTGTCACATCCTCTTTTTATGAATAATTCACGATGATGATTAAAATCGAAATCCTCGAAATTATACATTACTACATAAAACAAGTTGATGATGTGTATTTACAAGATAAGTTGATTCATGTTATGTTGTGTTGCAGGTAAAATTGTTGATGGCACCAATGGTGACGTTGTTGATGATTTTTATCACCGTTACAAGGTAATGAAAATGTCATATATATATATATATATATATATATATATATATCAACATTACTCATTTTGTTAAACCCATAGGAGACAAAAGATTAATCAAATTAGTGATAAATGATTTTTCCTTTATTAATTGTTCCAAAATAATAATAACATTAATATTCCTCTTGTATAAATATTTAATGTATAGAATTAATTGATTATTTTCAGGGTGATGTAAATTTGATGAAATTCCTTGGCCTCAAAGCCTTCAGACTTTCCATCTCGTGGCCACGAGTTATACCAAGTATGATAATTTTAACTATTTTTCTTCATTTTATAATGTACAAAATTGTTTGTTAATCTAAATTTTATGAGTGAAAATATTTTATTTTCTTTTTTAAGAGCAATTTTTTACATATTTTTCCCTCAAATGTGATTGTAGCGGGCAAATTAAGTGAAGGAGTCAACCCAAAAGGAATTATGCTTTTACAACAAAGTCATTAACGATCTTCTCGCACATGGTAAATTAATTTATGAAAAATTCTCTAATAAAATTAAATATATTATCTTCATAATTATATATGAATTAAAATTTTGCTAGCATTAATTAATGGTAATGGTTGACTGGCATAGGTATTGAACCATTTGTGACAATCTACCATTGGGATATTACAGAAAAGCTACAAAAAGAGTATGGTGGCTTTCTCAGTAAACGCATTACGTAAGTCTTATATGACAAATCGTATAATTTGAATTGAGAATTTATATTTTATGCATTATAAATACGAAAGAATATTCATAGATTTTGCAGTTGAAAAACATATGCAGGAGTGATTCTGTTGTAGATGATTTTTTTGTAGGTCTGAATGATTTGGATTTATATTTTACATTTATCTTGTTTTACGGTAAGTAATGCAAGTGTTGTGATACGAACAATTTATTGTTATTGTTTTCAGGAAAGATTATGTGGATTTCGCAGAGCTTTGTTTTAAGGAATTCGGGGATAGGGTAAAGCATTGGGCGACAATAAACGAGCCATGGAATGTAGCATTTCTAGGCTATGATGGAGGCTCCTTCCTCCCGACCGTTGTTCTCGCTTGGAGAAACTTGAATCGCTTCAGTGGTGACTCGCTCATCGAACCTTACATAGTCGCCACAATATCATCATTTCTCACGGGGCAATAGTAAAATTGTACAGGGAAAAATACAAGGTAACTTTTCAACCTACCCATCTCAAACCTTTTTAACATCTAGTGTGCCATAAGTTGTAGCAGACAGGCGTTGTTCATCAGAAAATGCAATGGCTTTCTACCACTAGGCTGAAAATGCAGATATCGAATCCAATAATGCCTTTAACAACCGTAAAAAATTAAATGAAAAAAAATTGACTAGAACACCAAGGAATTTATTTCCCTTCTCTGTTTTATTATTATTATTATTATTATTATTATTATTATTATAATGCAGCCAACTCAAAAAGGGCAAATAGGAATAGTGCTGAATCCATTATGGTTTGTGCCATACTCTAATCACAAATCTGATATTGAAGCTGCTCAACGTGCCCTAGACTTCAACTTTGGTTGGTGAGTATATATTTTCATTAATTTCTTCCTGAAATTATTTAATATAATTGTAATTCTGTACTTGATTTATATAATCTTGTTTTTGTGGGATTGAAATGCAATTAATTTGTAGGTTTTTAGACCCCTTGGTTTTTGGAGAGTATCCCAAAAGCATGCAACACATTGTTGGTAATAGATTGCCAAAGTTCACACCTGAACAATCAAAATTGGTAGCTGGGTCCTTGGATTTCCTTGGAATTAATTACTACACCTCCAATTTTGCTAGAAACGCCAAATTTAATGTGGGTCCAAATATAAGTTATTCTACGGACATTGGAGCTGAACAAACAAGTAAGTTCTCCATTTTCTTTTATAAAATATATTATTTTATGAAATATATTTGTTATATATAATGTGTTACATATTTTTCTATATTTTATTAAATATATTTGTTATATATAATGTGTTACATATTTTTCTTTGATTTTTTGTTTACAGCTCTAAGAAATGGAAAATCCATTGGAGCACCGGTATGCAACTCCTTTTTGATAGAGAATTAAACAAATCAAAAATTCATCCCACTTAAATTAATAATATCATCGCACGTGAGATTTATATCCGATTAGACCAAACGTTCTTGTTTTCTAATCCGGTGGCTATTTATCATGGTGTGACTTATTATCAATACGTACGGGCGAGCATTTGTCTTTATTTATTACATGTTTTATGTATAACATATCTTTATTTCTAACGAAATTTTAAATTATTAAAATAATTGCAGACAGGGGTATCTTCCCTTTTTGTTTATCCAGATGGACTTGAGAAAATCCTAGTGTACACAAGCAACCGGTATCATAAAATACCCACATATATCACAGAGTGTGGTAAGATTAATAACATTATTTAAAAAGCAGTTATATACACATAGAGTTATAGATAAATTAATATGAAATAAGAAAATTAAATATAAAATTTAGTTAAAATTTTATTATTGACATTTTGTAGGATATGCTGAAGCTAACATTGATACAGTTGCAAAAGGGGTTAAAGATCACAAGAGGGTTGAATTCTATAGAGGCCATCTTTTGGCTTTGAAATCTGCCATTGAGTGAGTTAATTTCTTCACATAATCATTTATTTTTAGGGTTTATTGTTAAAAATGACGATTTGAATATGTAAATGGAAAAAGGACTTGAATTTTTTTCTAAAATGATACGTCATTATTCTATCGTGATAATGAAACAATAGATTTGAGCGTCGGCCCACTCACAAAGAAACATTGATTTTGGGGTTATGAACAGTTGATTTGTCCTTATAACCCAATTTATATTTCCACTATCCTGATTCTCAATTTCCCCCTCTTTTTTTGTCCTTTTAAACCACTTCCCTTATTTTTATTAAAGAGCTAAATTAGGTTTATTTTGTAGTATAACATAATCTTTTTTAAAATCTTTCAAATTTTAAAAGGTGAAAGTTATGATTATATTGATATATTATATCATGTTTATATATCTAGTAAATCAGTTTTACTTATGGGTGGGTATACATGTGTAAATATAACATGGTCCATGATAACCATAAAATTTCCTGAATTTGAAAGAGTTATACCAGGTAGTCATTCACGTTTATACCACAATCAGGGGCGGCACCACAACGAGCACTAATGGGTCAAGTGACCTTCTAAAAATAATCTATTTATTTATTTACTAATTACAATATTTATCTACTAAAATCAGTAACTGATTCACTATTTTCTTTAAATATTATCCATAGACTCATAATCATACTTGGATATTTAAAATAGAGGGAGTGGAATAAATGACAGATAAGAGGGAAAAATAAAAAGATAAGTGACAAATAAAATACAAATTATGCGATAAAGACAGCCCGATGTTCGTTATCCCAAACCTAATGTGCGCATGTTTGGAATTGACCTCAAATCCACTATTCCCCTGTTTCTCTGTGTCGTTATTTTTGATGAAAATGACTTCGAAATGATATCGAAAAAATATCAAATGGGATGTCTGAATAAAGAGAATGCAAAAAGAAAATATATGGTGAAAGAATTACGATCTTTTAACGCTCGTGATCAAATGGATACAATCGCTTTTGTAATAATTATGAGAGAATTGAAATTATTGTGGAAAAAATATTTGTCATATTTTACCCAATTAAAAGTTTCACCGTGCTATTTACATATTTTTAATTTTAAATTGTCTTTTTTAACAATAAAGCCTTTAAAATATTAGGTGTTGTGCATGTTATCGATTATTGAATCGTATGTCACAATTCCTGCAGCCGTTTCTGACCACCGTATTAAAATTGTCAAGTTATAAGGGTCTCTCTTGTATTTTGTATTGTGATTTTAAGAATTTTCATACTCAAAATATAAAAGAAGAATAAGGATATTGATGAAATGTAGTAATATTTATCTTGACAATTTTGCAGCAAGGGTGCAAATGTGAAGGGCTTTTTTGCATGGAGTTTCTTGGATACATGGGAATGGGGTTCAGGTTTTACACTGAGATTTGGCCTCACATTTGTGGACTACAAAAACAAATTGAAGAGATCTCCCAAACTCTCTGCTTTATTCTTCAAGAAATTTCTAGAGTGATATCTAAAGGCTTATGCCAAAGATCAATTTTTAGTTTTAAATTCTCCTTCTGCTATTTTATTTTGTGATGATTTTTTAGGATTTTCATTTCAATAATTAATGCTGTGTTTTCTTTCAGCTTGTATTTCTTTGTCTTCATTGTTTCCTTTTTGCAAACAGTTTGAGAATAAAAGAGTGGTTCAATTTATTGTTTTGAATTTACATTTTCTTTCGCCATTGGCATATGATGTTCACTTAATTCTCTTTCTTATATGAGGAGGGAAAAGTATTTATACATATAATTAATCCACATGTACACAAATAATCCAATCATACGATGTTTATGATAAAAGAAAAAGGAAAAAAATAATATCAACCCGTATTAAGTTTCTGTTATTTTTTGTATGAACAAAATATATGTCTAAATCATTCTCTTGTCAAGAATGATTTAAGCACCGACTCTTATCCCCCAAAGAGTACCGAATGCTATCATCAACCATACAAATTTTCTATACAAAAAGTAAAAAAAAAGAAAAACAAAAGCACATGGACTTCAAACAACACATTCGGGGGATAGATGAGGATAAAAATATGTACATTAATCATTGGAGACTTCTATTGACACTACACATTTTACTATATCGGCACCATTTCACTTCAAGTATTGAAAAAATTACTTCAGACGCCACGATGTTAGTTATGAGAAAATATCATAACTATCTCATTCAGCAATTTGTTTTTAATAATTGATGTCATTTACTGTTGAAAAACGAATTAAGAATCAACAGGTCACTGGAAAGCAGAAAGTATTAACCGGAGAAGATGAACTATGCAACATAATTCAAAACTTAAAAAGGCGGGAAACTGAGATTTTGGTAAAATTGCTTTCATTAATGATTGTAGCAAGAATTAAACTCAAATTACACTTTCTAGAGTGTTCAAAAATTAGGCCATAAATTAACTTCCAAATTGTATCCTTCAACCCCCCTCAAGCTAAACTGGGAACAAAGAGACCAAGTGAAGCTTGCCAAACAATAACTTCCAGGTGTGTATCCTTCACCTAGGTTTTGTGCTTATAAAGGTCCTTTTAGTGAATAAACTTGCAGTGGCCTTCGGAAGGTATCTATGCATGTAGTTTAGTTAAGAGGTTATCAGTCGATCCCGAGTGTGTATAGTAAGGGTTTAAGGATCTTAGCTAGATACTTTTGCCTAACAAAGTGACGATCAATTTCTATGTGCTTTGTCCTTTCATGAAAAACATGATTTTCAACTATGCCCATAGTACTTTGACTATCACAATATAAAGGGACAATGTCTGTATGATCAATGTGGAAATCCTTCAAAAGATACAATATCCACTGAATGTCACAAGTAGTGACTAGCATGGCCCTGTATTCTGCTTCATTGGAGCTCCTAGAGACTGTAGGTTGTTTATTTGATTTCCAAGAAATTAAAGCATCACCAAGAAAGATGAGGAATCCAAAGGATGCATCTTATTGTCTGCTTACATCCAACCCAACTGAGTCACCAAGGCTTCAAGTTTGAGGGTGTTGTTACTGGGGAAAATAGTCCTTTCCTCGGTGCAGACTTGAGAAATCTTAACAATCTATGAGTCGCTTTGAGATGTGCTTCATTATGTTTGACTAGAACTTGACTTAATCTGTTGTATAGAAAAGCAATGTTTGGCCATGTGTTTCCTATATGTAGAAGCTTCCTACAAGACTTCAGATGTAGTGTTAGATTCTAATGAATGTGCTTGTACTTCTGTGAGGTTTCGAGATGTGTACATAGGTGTAAGAATAGGTTTGTAGTCCAGGAAACCAAACTCCTCGAGGAGATCTAAACAATATTTCTTTTGATTGATGACAATGCTAGCCTTGGATCTTGCTACCTCAAATCCTAAAAATATCTTAATTCTCCTGCATCCTTGATCGTAAAAGCTCCATGTAAAATATCTTTGAGAGACCGAATGGCGCATATGTTGAGACTTCCGACAATTATATCATCAACATACACTAATAGTGGCTATGAGTCTTTGCAATGAACCCTCAAGTGAATAAGTCGTGATCATTTGGGGATTGTTTGTAGCCATAACATAGTAGTTTTTGGTGAGTTTTGAATTCCATTGTCTACTAGTCTGCCTTAATCCATATAGTGATCTATTTAGCATGTAGACCATTCCATTTGCCTATAAACCCTGTGATGGCTTAATGTAAAGATCTTCATCTAGGTTTCCACATAAAAAAGCATTGTTGACATCTAGTTGATGTAGGTACCAACCCTTTTGAGTAGCTAGAGCCATGAAAAGTCTAATACTAGTTTGTTTAGCAACTGGAGAGAAGGTTTCCAAGAAGTTAATACCTTTTGTTTGAGTAAATCCTTTTCCTACTAGCCTTGCTTTATACCTTTTTACTGTTCCATCTGATTTCCTTTTGATTCTATAAACCCATTTACATCCAATTGGTTTTACACCTTTAAGTAATGGAACCAGTGTCCGTGTATGAGTTTTATCCAATGCCTCATAGCCTGCATTCATGGCATCTTGCCATTTAGATGTTGAGTCGCTTGTGCATAAGTACTTGGTTCCATTTCTTCATTGACATTTGCAATAAAACCCCGATAACTTTTGAAGACAAATTAGCATAAGGCACAATAGAATCATTAAAGGTGTGGTGAATTTCTTTTTACTACATTAGACAAATGTAATCTTTCAAATAGGTAGGTGTATGCCTTTGCCTAATAGGTCTCTTTGGGAACCTAAGGATCTTGATTGTGAGTGTGTGACTTCAAGATATACCAAGATGTATAGAATTTTGTGGAACTAATAACGCCTAAATAGTACCATTAATTATATCTTTGTTTACCCTGAATTATGCTCAAGAGAGAAGAGATAGGCTCATTATCGTATGGAATATCTCATTAAATGCTATGTGCATGTTCCTAAGATCATAATTTCAGATCTCAGTATATTTTCCTCAAGATTTGGTAATTGCTTTTGCCTTGTTTTATGTATTTTCGTGAAGTATCAAACTCCGAGCTTGTAAGGATGGAGCTAGATCAAGGGAAGACTATCAGGGCCAAGTGAAATGAGTCAAGGAAGAGATCTACGTAAGAAAAAGAAGAAAGTCAGCCCCCGTTTACCGTGGGCTAGCCCAGCTTACCGAGGGTCTTGGGAGCAAGAAATCGATTATGCCGCATCTACTAGGTCGGCTAGGTTTATTTGAGTCATAAGTCGCTAATGTATCTACATAAGGCCATGTAAACTGATTATAATATATTCTTGAATAGTGTTACAATTATTACTATACAATTTTGATGCAATAAAGGTCTTTTAAACTTTTGGAGTTTATTTTCTGGTTTTCTTCCCTTCCCCACCGTCTCTAGCTTGAGTGGATCAAGCTAGATCTCCATTGTTGAAGGTATGAAGCTTTGAATGTTCCTTTATGTCTTTAATATGGTAGATCCGCTTGTATTTACGTGTTTTAGTTAATCTGAATGTTTAACGACCCCATAATTCACTTAGATTAATCTGAGCTAAGCAATGTAGCCCCAAAAATAGGAAAAGCCGCCCCCGGTAAACCGGCGGTCTATACCGGTTTACCGAGGCAAAATTTAGAAAACCTAATCTGGAGGTTCAGCGTCAGCTATGTTGATAGACATAAATAATTAAAACGAGTAATAGGTCTGGTCAATCAAGTATTCATGATTCGTAAATTAACATGAAGTACTGATAGTGAAGTGTTAGTTTGGACATAGTCAGATGGACCCTAGGAACGTGCTAATCAGTGTCGATAGCTGCCTAGGCGGGTTAGCGATATGAGTTAGCGCTCAATACTGGAAATTCTAGTTTTTTATACGTATGGGCTATTACTGACCAATTAAGGAGGGTAGCAGGCGTATAGATTATCTACTACCATGGTCGGAGTAGATAGGGTTAGGAATTGTAACCATACCTTAAAACCGAATTAAAAGCTCAATTAATTTAAGGAAATTATTTGGGGAAGTAAACATAAGGATTAACTAAGCGGGTTTAGTAGATAGATGTGATGAGGGGAGGAATACCACGCTTTCTTTTATGTTTATTGTTGGTCAAAGACCATATATGTGTCTTCTTGATTAGATTAGAATCGCTTATGCTTAAGTTGCATTGTCTCTGGGATCGACCTTGACTCGCCTCTTGCTATACTACGATTGACCTAGTACTTTGCTAGTCATATCGACGTTAGTGACTTACACGCGATCAAGTTTTTTCGGCGCCGCTGTCGGGACAATGGCCAATTTCAAGAATAAACGCTTTAATTTAATAAAGAAGTCGCTTTTTAAATTTATTTTCTTTTGAGTCTTGAGTCGCATCGATTAAAACTTGCAATCGCTTAATCAGCCGTAATAAGAAATTCTAGGCCCGGTTTACCGTGGATTGATCCCGATTATTGAGGTCCGTAAAATTGAATTTCGACAATTTCTTGTTATTCTCGTATATATCCTGCACGATTTTAGTTAGTAGGTCCGCAACAGTTGGGTTCATCCCCAACTGAAGCGGAAGTTGCTAACCTTATTTTTGTTTTATTTTGTCTTTTTTCCAGGAAGAATCGGGACACTTCAGAAATTCGGTCAAGCAGGAGTTGAAAAGGCAAGGAAGTCAACCAACATGCCTCGAATAGTGTTGAATACCAAGCCTATTTCCATGTACCCAGGATCAGCACTCAGAGAACAATACGAAGCGGACAAGAAGGGGGTGGAAAATGAAAAAGAAGCACTTAAGAAGGAGCCTGAAGAGAGCTTAACGGAATGCAGTATGTATAGTCCATATGAGTTTCCCTTAGAGTTAATTGAAATATATTCGTCTGATTACGATTACGATGATCCAGAAGAGGATCTGGACACTATGTTTTCTGAGCCTAAGGATTACCCAGACTCAGATACCGTTGTGGAGTTGGGAGACCCTGGGACGTTCTGATTCCCGATCTCTATAAACAAAGCATCAAGAGGTTTACGCCTCTGCAACTCCGGCTCGAGTTGTAATATCCTTCCTTTTTCCCGTAGCCAGATGATTAAGATTCTGGTTATTGAACTATGACCTATGTTGATCGAACTAGAGATATACCTGCCGGTCTGCTGAGGAATTGCACGATTAAGGCAGGAGGAATCACCTTTCCAATAGATTTCACGGTTATAGACGTACCGGAGGATCCAAGTGCCCCAGTTTTATGGGTAGACCTTTCTTAGCGACCAGCCGGGCGATCATGGACTTTTACAATGGGGAAATAACTCTGAGGACTAATAACGATGCCGTTTCCAACAAGATCCTAGAGCCCCTAGATAATAGGCCGGAATGTTGGAAGATGACTTATGTTTCGGGGGAAGTGAAAATCATGGAGATAGAAGAGGAAAGGCATAGGTACCGAGAGGTTCTAGTAGAAACCATTGAGCTTGAATTCATGAGAGTACTGCTAAGAGAGCATGAGGATAAGGGCCACGACAAGACATTCATAGAAGTGAGTGCTTCTGAGAGACGTAGTGAAATGGAACTTACAGTGAAAAGTGTGGAATCCCTGAGCATAAAAGTTAAATCTCGACGTAGAGGTAGACCTAGTGCACAAGCCGGTAGAGAAAGGCATGCCAGAAAAGAGCTCAAAAATGTTCTACGAAGGTAAAACCTCTGAATGAAGGTTTGGCGAGTTGAAGCCCAACCCCGAGTGAGCGAGGATCTCAAGAAAGTCGAGTTGGCGACTATAAACTTAGAACTATTTATCTCGAACCCTTAGATAGGATAGAGTCAATAAAAGTATCCGGATGAAATGACGAGCTTTTCTTCATACTACCACACCTTAGCCTTGAAACCGATGGTTCTTGGGAAGGTTTTTTTATTCGCTGTGGATTCTAGTGAAGTAGGTTAGAATTGAGTCGGAGTAGCAACAAAAGGAGTAGTAAACTAGTGATTTTTAGGTCGATTGAGCAAAGAAGTTATTATAAGGTGTGCAGAGCGTATGGGCGTAAATATTTGGGAAAATAAGCCCCGTTAAACCGGAGTGACCTCCAGGTTACCGAGCCAGTCTTTTCGCCTCGAAAGCGCCGATTAAAAACAGATTTTTCGGTGACACGTGATGGACACACGCTGCATCAATACCCACCAAATGTAAAACTACCCCATTTTCCCTATTTTCCATCACTTCATCCTTTCCCACACTTCATCCTTTCCCACACTCCACCATAACTCCACCTCAATCCCATCAATCAAACCCCTCAAATCCTCACCCTCATTACTCCTCTACCTATTATCCCACCAAACTCTTCCACCTTCTACCCATTTCTCCTATATAAACACCTTGCCACAACCATTATGCATCATCTTCATCAATCATCTTTTTTCATCTTCAACACCAATTTCTCCATTTCCTCTTATTCTCAAAATCTAGGCCACCATCACCGCCTTATCACCACCAAAAAAATCATCCATTTTTCCTCCAATTAAACACCCAAAATACCATTTTTCCATCCATGTTGTTTGAAGTCGCATCAGCTGCAACAATGTAGTTTCTCGCAGCTCATCATCTTTCATTTTCGTAAGGCAGAGTCCCGTAAGAAAACGGAAAATCAGCCCGTAAATCGGGGTACGCACTGATTTACCGAGGGTCCATTTTCGCCAAAGATCATCGCAGCCTTTTTAGCACCAGAATGGCCCCCAAGCATAGCAGAACCGCCCGTCGTCCAAGTGGTCACCAGCATGTGTACGGAGATGCTAACCCCTTAATAGACGGGGTTGAGCAATTTCATTCATTGAGATCTGTGAGTCGCTCGAGCACATTGGAATGGATGACTCGCTGCCTTGAGTGTGGTGTGAGTTGGACGATCGCGGGTACTATCTTGCCAAGAGCCCTCGGCGGTACAAGATATTTTGAATATGGTTGGAGCACCAACAAGGTTTAATGTTACAGTGGTGCGAGAATTTATGCGTATCTGGCGCATAACCCCGGTGCTACATTTGCTATGGTCCGGGGAGTCAAGGTTGATTTTACAATTGAGCGGATCAACTAGTATTAAGGGGTTCGCAATCCACCAGTGGGCCCAGATGAGTATACATCCTCTACCAATGTTGATGATTTAGAGAGGATGCAGATGATTGCTGATTGTTTCGGGGTGCAATGGAAGCGCAATCCTATGGGAGCCCCCACCATATTCCTAGAAAATGATTTATCTTGGGATCGGAAGATGGTCAACAGATTCGTATGTTCCCGCCTTCAACCTACCAAGCATACGGTATCAGTCACCCCGAAAAGGGCGGAGTTGATGTTCTATCTGGAGCAGGGATCTCCAGTCAACATCGGCCTACTGATGCACAGCCGCATTCATGAGATTGCCGCAGAGTCCGAGTGAGAGCAGCTGCCTTATGGGACTATGATAGATATGTTCACTACGGAGGACGAGGTTCCGGTTCTGGTTAGTGATGATTGGGAAGAGCCTGAAACGATGATCGCCCACGCCGGTTCTAAGAGTACTTAGAGACGGGTCGACAGAGAGCTAAGAGAGAGCGTACTCCGGTCCACGGAGGACCTTGGTCTCATAGGGCTTTGATTGAGGAGAACGCAAGAGAAATTATGAGTCTACATTGGAAAATGGACAAAATTATAGACTTTTTCGGCGTTCCGCCGGCAACCCCGCCATCTAGAACTGCCCCACGTCACGGAGCATCCTCTTCCGCCGCTGCTACCTCAAGTTCTGGACCAACTCCAGGTTTTGAGCCTAGAGATGACTGGGAGGATTATTATGACGAGGACTAGTTTTCTTTCTTTTTATTGTTGTTATTTTCCATTTCTGTTTTTTTATTTTATTTTATTTCCTATCTAGTTATATAGCAGATTTTTAATAATATAATGATTATGTTGGCTTAATTTGTTTGGAGTTATTTAATTTCTCTTTACCGCCGCTTCTATTATTACATGATTTGTTGTCACCCCATTCTTCTTGGATTGTTTGAGATACTTAGCACAGATTATTCAAGGCCTTCTTACATAAGCCCATTGCATTAACGGCAATCCAGCTTACTTGGCTCCAAGCTTAACCGGCTAAGTTCCTTTTCATCTTAAATTTTTCATCTTACACATTGGGGACAATGTTTCGATTAAGTGATAAAGGAACGCCTCTTAGCTTTTTTAGCATTATATTCGCTGATTGCGTGACAATCTTAATTCTCTTTGACGATTTTTCACAACCTAGACTTTGATTCATTTCTGACGTGCATCGTTGAAAATATGACATCTTTGATCTTTTGGAGTTAATTAATTTCACTTTTGGCCCATTATATACAAGTAAAGTTGTGCCTACATCCAAGTAGTGACGATTAAGCGCATATTCATATGAGCCACCATTTTAAAGCACGATATCTCACCTTCCTTGGTGTGTAGTAGATAGCGCAATGCTTTGACTAGAGTTGACTCCTGGCTTTATCCCGAATCATGTTCCACCAACGATTATAAGGGCAAAGGAATTTCTGATTCGTAGTTTATCAAGAGTGAGACCGTGAGGGTAGATAAATTTATGTGTGTTCACCTCGCCAAGAAAGAGAAGTAAATTGCACGATATATATATATATATATATATATATATATATATATATATATATATATATATATATACTCTTTTTGGCAAAAATCGAAATCGATAGAGCGTAAGACGATGACCTTTGCATAGATCGATAAACGCGAGCCTGAGAGTAATACTGGTTCTCAATCCGCCTTGCCCAGCTAATTTGATCTAATTAATAAAAGCATGTTCGAGACTGGTTAGTTCGACTACGGGTTGACGTAATGTGAGATTGTCTCAGCATTACTGCGATCGAGGAGTTATTGCACACACACATTGGTTCATGACATGAATATTGTTTAATGCGTTACTGATGGATATGAGTTGACATGATCTTTATCTTGACTTTGTGAGGCGTTTTTGTTTTAAATTAACTCGTATACTGATCAGGATGTCGTTTTCTTTTCGTCTTTTTGCTCGGGACGATCAAAAGCTGCTGGGGAGGTAGTTGATAACGCCTAAATAGTACCATTAGTTATACCTTTATTTATCCCGAATTATGCTCAAGAGAGGAGAGATAGGCTCATTATCGTATGGAATATCTGTTAAATACTATGTGCATGTTCCTAAGATCATAATTCTCAGATCTCATGTTATTTTCCCAAATTTGGTACTGCTTTTGCCTTGTTTTATGTATTTTCAGATGTATCAAACCGAGCTTGTAAGGACGGAGTCGATCAAGGAAGACTATTAGGCCAAGTGAAATGAGTCCAGAAGAGATTTGTCAAGAAAAAGAAGAAAGTCGCCCGGTTACCGTGGGCTAGCCTGCTTTACCGTGGGTCTTGGGAGCAAGAAATCGATTCTCGCGCATCTACTAGGTCGGCTAGGGTTTATTTGAGTCATAAGTCGCCAATTTATCTATAAAAGGTCATAAATCGATTATAATATATTCTTGAATAGTGTTACAATTATTAATATAAAATTTTGATGCAATAAAGTTCTTTAAGCTTTTGGAGTTTATTTTATGGTTTCCTTCCTTCCTACCGCCTCTAGCTTGAGTGATCAAGCTAGATCTCCATTGTTGAAGGTATGCAATTTGAACATTCCTTTATGTCTTTAATATGGTAGATCCGCTTAGTATTTATGTGTTTTAGTTAATCTGGAATGTTTAACGAACCCATAATTTACTTAGATTAATCTGAGCTAAGCAATGTAGACTCCAAAAATAGAAAGTCGCCTCAAAGAAACCGGGCGGTCTATACCGGCTTACCGAGGCAAAATTTAGAAAACCTATTCAGTGAGGTTCAAACACACTATGTTGATCGACATAAATAATTAAAATGAGTAATAGGTCCGCCAATCTAGTATTCATGATTTGTAAATTAACATGAAGTATCGATAGTGAAGTGTTAGTTTGACATAGTCCGATGGACCCTAGAAACGTATAATCGTTGTCGATGGTCGCCAGGGCAAAGTTAGCGCCAATACCGCAATTCTAGTTTTTTATGCGCAGGGCTATTACGGTACCAATTAAGAGGATAGTCATGATAGATTATCTACCATGGTCGGAGTAGATAGGTTAGAAATTGTACCGTAGCTTAAAACTGAATTAAAAGCTCAATTAATTTAAGAAAATTATGTGGGAAAGTAAACATAAGGTTTAACTGAGCCAAGTTAGTAGATAGATGGAAAGAGAAGGAGGAATACCACATTTCTTTTATGTTTATTATTGGTCAAAGACCATATATGTGTCTTCTTGATTAGATTAGAATCGCTTATGCTTAAGTTGCATTGTCTTTGTGGGACCGCCTTGACTCGCCTCTTGCTATTCTACGATTGATCTAGTACTTTGCTAGTCATATCGACGTTAGTGACTTATACACTACTGTGAACAATAGTAGTAGTGAAGATCATCTAACATAGGAATAGGAAATTAGTGGATCTTCTCAAGTGAACAAACGAGGGTTATCGTAATAGTGGAAAAGTGTTTTCATGAAAACAACATTCCTTGATACGTAAATGGATCTATTATTAATATCCATAACCCTCAGAACCATTTATATGATGTTCATAACCCAGAAAATAGATTGATTACTTCGCTTTCAAATTTACTTCTACCTTGGGCATTAAGTGGAAATAAAACATACACAACCAAACACCTTAAGCTTAATCATAACTGTGATCCTTGCCAAAAAGCACAGAGTAAGAAAATTTGTTGTCTAGCAAAGGTGTAGTGTAAAATTTATCAAGAAAACAACATGGTGTACACAAGAACTCCCAATAATCAATAGGCACATTAGATTGTATCCTCAAAGCTCTAGCAACATATGATATATTTTGATGTTTTCTCTCAATCAGCCATTCCGCTCAGTGTGTTCTAACACATGATTTTTGGTGTACTATACATTTTTTCCTGTAAAACGGAATCATGTTAAATTCACCACCATGATCTGACCTAATAGTTTTGACACACTTGTCCAATTGAGTTTGAACAGAAACACATAAATCATGTCAAACAGTATCAGCCTTAGATTTAGCTTTTAACAAAAAGATCGATGTGCGCCTACTAAAGTCATCAACAATTGACAAGAAGTAAGATTCACCATTTACAGTAGGTACCCTATTTGTGTCCCAAATGTCAAAATGAATGAGATAAAACAACTACTAATGAAAGAAGTTCTAACCGAAACTTAGGTTTCCTTTGTTTCGCTAATGGAAAAATCATACAATCATGAATAGGTAGTTTTATTCTAGAATCTATTGCTTGTAAAGCCTTCATTCTTTGTGTGGAAGGGTGTCCTAATCTGAAGTGCCATAATAAAGAGTCTGAAACAACATTACAAACTTAAAGTGAGGGAGAAACAGCTGCGGGAATGACAGGGTCAACATACATAATGTATAATCCAATCATGTGATTAGCTATACCAATCTTCCTCATACTTTTGTGTTCTTGTACCAAGCCACAATTAGCTCCAAAAACAACTGATATATTACTATCACTTACAAGTTTTTTGACAGATATTAGGTTATAAGTGAAAGTAGGAATACAAGAAACATTATATAAGACTATATCTTTGTTGATGTGAACTTTGCCAATATGAGTAACTGCAACAGATGCACCATTTGGAAATTTAACAAACAGACTTGTAACATGTTTCAAATCAAAAATTAAAGCTATTGATCCGTAACTTGTATTTTATAATGTGGCTTCCAACCAATTGTCACTACCAAATAGAATGTCGATCCTCATCTACCATCACATTGTTGGTAACATGACCATTACCCCTCGCTTATATCCCGTGAAATTTGGTGGGTATCCAAACTTCTTGTAGCACTTATCAATCAGATACCCTTCTTTCCACAATAAGTGCACACATGCCTCTTAGAACCCCTTGGGCACCCCTACCTGCACCTCTGCCTTGAACTCTTCCTTGAGAAGGAAACTTGGCCTGCTAACTAGATACAGCATTACAATCCATACCAGCAACAAAAAATTGAGAAGCTGAGGCCAAGACAACAGATTCTGAACTTGCAGAAGTGTAATTCAACTGTTGTTCATGATTTAAGGCCATCACAAATGCAGTTTTGATGTCTGGGAGTGGTAAAGTCATTAAAACCTGCGATTTTATTGTGCTAAAATATCCATTCAATCCATTGAGAAATCTTGTGGTATAAACTTCATCATAATATTGCCTCATAATTTGTAAAGGTGACATTAGCACGGAGGATAAAGCATAAAACAAGGTATTGATCCCACAACGATTTGAGTTATGTATAACAATCAGAATCGGAGACTACCTTGCTTGGTTTTCTATTTTTCTTCAAGATTTGAGAGTTTGTAGGCGCTTTTTCTCCCAAACCTATCTTGCAAGTCAATCCAAATTTCTCAGGCAAAGATCAAAGTATATAACAATCTCAGCAATCGAGGGTATCATCGAATTTATCAACCAAGAATGAACAAGATCATTCAACTGCATCCAGCTTGAGTAACCTGCATCTTCAACATAACGCATTGTTGAAGATCCATCCACAAAGCACAATTTTCCACGAGAAGACAACGCCTTCGTGATAGATCTTTTCCAATGATTATAGTTGTCCACTCCCTTCAGAAGTGGTTGAACAAGAACAAGACTGGGATTATCGTTCCCGGTACTTGCAGAATTGACAGTAGCCATTGTAGACAAAGCAAGAAACTGATAAAAATTGTAGAATAGAAGAAAGTTTTACAATGCCAAACAAGAATTCTGAAACTTAACGGTTACCAAGAAATCACAACAACGGAAACAATGTTTTCTCCGATACCATGTTGAAAAACGAATTAAGAATCAACAGTCACCGGAAAGCAGAAAGTATTAACCGGAGAAGATGAACTATGCAACAGAATTCAAAACTAGAAAAAGGCGGGAAACTAAGATTTTGGTAAAATTGCTTTCATTAATGATTGTATCAAGAATTAAACTCAGATTACACTTTCTCTGAGTGTTCAATTACAATATATATATATATATATATATATATATATATATATATATATATATATATATATATATATATGGGAAATATTATGGTTAATATTACATTATTATTACACTCATAACATGTTACAATGTAACGTGTTACTTTTATCAAGAGACATATTAATTGCATTGAATAAACAATTAATATGTCCTAATAGTCATAAAGTAATTATCCTTTGTCCTATTATGTAATAAAGATAGACATAGCCGACTCTAGCATTTATTGTAGCCGGCTCTAGTTACTTTTACTTTACTAGCTAGGATCCTCTCTTGTAAGGATCCTCTCGTGTATCTATTTATACTCATTCTTTAGACATGAATAAACAAGTTGAAGTTTACTCTTGTGTTTATCACATTCTCAAACTCTCTTCATGGTATCGTAGAGACAAAGTTACTGAGTTCTAAAATCCGCCGCAAAACTCGGCTTTTTTCGTAAAATGTCAACATTATCTCTGTTTCATCTTCTTC